>JAKFHT010003051.1:0-11988 GCA_023783455.1 Erythrocebus patas | reverse complement strand
CGCTGGGAAGGTGACAGCTTCCACCTTTAAACACGGGGCTTGCAACTTAGCTCACACCAGCCAATCAGATAGCAAAGAGCACTAAAATGCTAATTAGACAAAACAGGAGGTAAAGACATAGCCAATCATCCATTGCCTGAGAGCACAGCGGAGGCACAATGATCGGGATATAAACCCAGGCGTTCCAGCTGGCAGCGGCTCCCTCTTTGGGTCCCTCCTTCGTATGGGAGCTCTGTTTTCACTCTATTTCACCCTATTAAATCTTGCAACTGCAAAATAAAAAGATGACAGCTAATGAATGAAAGTTTGCATTACTAGTCAGCACACAGTACAGTTCCACCATCTGTCTCCCAAATATGATTAAGAAATAAACCAATTCCTCCCTGGTTCAGGCTTGGGCAGAGTTTTGAGTGTTTTGTGTGTTTATTAAACTAGTTGCACTTATCTAAACACTCACCTAATTCATGTCTTCTAGCCCATCTCCTTACCTGAAAAAGACCTTTTCCCCCAAATATTGGTCAAGTAGATAACTAAAAATATAGAACCAAAATTATAAATGAGTAATAAATTCTAATGTACATCAAGTGAACTATTTTAAAATTAACTCCTAGGACAGCCAGAGGAAATCTAAATACATATGCAAATAGTATGTCCAGGTAACATTAGGTATAAATGCAGGCATTTCATTTTATTAAAAATAGATTCCATTTTTAAGGTACACATTATGTAATCAATAAATTTATTATAGTGTTTCCTCTGGGAGAAACAAAACCGCTTAAGAAGACTAAGGAAAATTAGAAACAGCATATTAAAACAATGCATTAGAAGAGTAACAATTCAAAAGCACCCAAGAGCAGGATCAGAAGCCATTCTAACTAAATTCTCCATTCCCAGAGGACCACCTTAGTCATTGACCTCCTTTAAAGAAAGACCAGGGCGGAGCAAGATGGCCGAATAGGAACAGCTCCAGTCTCCAACTCCCAGTGCGAGCGACACAGAAGACCAGTGATTTCTGCATTTTCAACTGAGGTACTGGGTTCATCTCACTGGGAGTGCCAGACGATCGGTGCTGGTCAGCTGCTGCAGCCCGACCAGCGAGAGTTGAAGCAGGGCGAGGCATTGCCTCACCTGGAAAGCGCAAGGGGAAGGAATCCTTTTCCTAGCCAGGGAACTGAGACACACAACACCTGGAAAATCGGGTAACTCCCACCCCAAACTGCGCTTTAAGCAAACAGGCACACCAGGAGATCATATCCCACACCTGGCCGGGAGGGTCCCACACCCACGGAGCCTCCCTCATTGCTAGCACAGCAGTCTGTGATCTACCGGCAAGGCAGCAGCGAGGCTGGGGAGGGCGCCCGCCATTGCTGAGGCTTAAGTAGGTAAACAAAGCTGCTGGGAAGCTCGAACTGGGTGGAGCTCACAGCAGCTCAAGGAAACCTGCCTGTCTCTGTAGACTCCACCTCTGGGGACAGGGCACAGTAACAATAACAAACGCAGCAGCTCTGCAGACGCAAACGACTCTGTCTGACAGCTTTGAAGAGAGCAGTGGATCTCCCAACACGGAGGTTGAGATCTGAGAAGGGACAGACTCCTGCTCAAGTGGGTCCCTGACCCCTGAGTAGCCTAACTGGGAGACATCCCCACTAGGGGCAGTCTGACACCCCACACCTCACAGGGTGGAGTACACCCTGAGAGGAAGCTTCCAAAGCAAGAATCAGACAGGTACACTCGCTGTTCAGAAATATTCTATCTTCTGCAGCCTCTGCTGCTGATACCCAGGCAAACAGGGTCTGGAGTGGACCTCAAGCAATCTCCTACAGCTACAACCTACAGCTGAGGATCCTGACTGTTAGAAGGAAAGCTATCAAACAGGAAGGACACCTACACCAAAACCCCATCAGTACATCACCATCATCAAAGACCAGAGGCAGATAAAACCACAAAGATGGGGAAAAGCAGGGCAGAAAAGCTGGAATTCAAAAATAAGAGCGATCTCCCCGGCAAAGGACGCAGCTCATCGCCAGCAACGGATCAAAGCTGGACGGAGAATGACTTTGAGATGATGAGAAGAAGGCTTCAGTCCATCAAATTTCTCAGAGCTAAAGGAGGAATTACGACCCAGCGCAAAGAAACTAAAATCTTGAAAAAAGTGGAAGAATTGATGGCTAGAGTAATTAATGCAGAGAAGCTCACAAACGATATGAAAGAGACGAAAACCATGGCACGAGAAATACGTGACAAATGCACAAGCTTCAGTAACCGACTCGATCAACTGGAAGAAAGAATGTCAGCGATGGAGGATCAAATGAATGAAATGAAGCGAGAAGAGAAACCAAAAGAAAAAGAAGAAGAAAAGAAATGAACAAAGCCTGCAAGAAGTATGGGATTATGTAAAAGACCAAATCTACGTCTGATTGGGGTGCCTGAAAGTGAGGGGAAAATGGAACCAAGTTGGAAAACACTCTTCAGGATATCATCCAGGAGAACTTCCCCAACCTAGTAGGGCAGGCCAACATTCAAATCCAGGAAATACAGAGAACGCCACAAAGATACTCCTCGAGAAGAGCAACCCAAGACACATAATTGCCAGATTCACCAAAGTTGAAATGAAGGAAAAAATCTTAAGGGCAGCCAGAGAGAAAGGTCGGGTTACCCACAAAGGAAGCCCATCAGACTAACAGCAGATCTCTCGCAGAAACTCTTCAAGCCAGAAGAGAGTGGGGCCAATATTCAACATTCTTAAAGAAAAGAATTTTAAACCCAGGATTTTATATCCAGCCAAACTAAGTTTCATAAGTGAAGGAGAAATAAAATCCTTTACAGATAAGCAAATGCTTAGGATTTTGTCACCACTAGGCCTGCCTTACAAGAGACCCTGAAGGAAGCACTAAACATGGAAAGGAACAACCGGTACCAGCCATTGCAAAACATGCCAAAATGTAAAGACCATCAAGGCTAGGAAGAAACTGCATCAACTAACGAGCAAAATAACCAGTTAATATCATAATGGCAGGATCAAGTTCACACATAACAATCTTAACCTTAAATGTAAATGGACTAAATGCTCCAATTAAAAGACACAGACTGGCAAACTGGATAAAGAGTCAAGACCCATCAGTCTGCTGTATTCAGGAGACCCATCTCACGCAGAGACATACATAGGCTCAAAATAAAGGGATGGAGGAAGATTTACCAAGCAAATGGAGAACAAAAAGCGGGGTTGCAATACTAGTCTCTGATAAAACAGACTTTAAACCATCAAAGATCAAAAGAGACAAAGAAGGCCATTACATAATGGTAAAGGGATCAATTCAACAGGAAGAGCTAACTATCCTAAATATATATGCACCCAATACAGGAGCACCCAGATTCATAAAGCAAGTCCTTAGAGACTTACAAAGAGACTTAGACTCCCATACAATAATAATGGGAGACTTCAACACTCCACTGTCAACATTAGACAGATCAACGAGACAGAAAGTTAACAAGGAGATCCAGGAATTGAACTCATCTCTGCAGCAAGCAGACCTAATAGACATCTATAGAACTCTCCACCCCAAATCAACAGAATATACATTCTTCTCAGCACCACATCGTACTTATTCCAAAATTGACCACGTAATTGGAAGTAAAGCACTCCTCAGCAAATGTACAAGAACAGAAATTATAACAAACTGTCTCTCAGACCACAGTGCAATCAAATTAGAACTCAGGACTAAGAAACTCAATCAAAACCGCTCAACTACATGGAAACTGAACAACCTGCTCCTGAATGACTACTGGGTACATAACGAAATGAAGGCAGAAATAAAGATGTTCTTTGAAACCAATGAGAACAAAGATACAACATACCAGAATCTCTGGGACACATTTAAAGCAGTGTGTAGAGGGAAATTTATAGCACTAAATGCCCACAAGAGAAAGGAAAGATCTAAAATTGACACTCTAACATCGCAATTAAAAGAACTAGAGAAGCAAGAGCAAACACATTCGAAAGCTAGCAGAAGGCAAGAAATAACTAAGATCAGAGCAGAACTGAAGGAGATAGAGACACAAAACCCTCCAAAAATCAATGAATCCAGGAGTTGGTTTTTGAAAAGATCAACAAAATTGACAGACCACTAGCAAGACTAATAAAGAAGAAAAGAGAGAAGAATCAAATCGACGCAATTAAAAATGATAAAGGGATATCACCACCGACCCCACAGAAATACAAACTACCATCAGAGAATACTATAAACACCTCTACGCAAATAAACTGGAAAATCTAGAAGAAATGGATAATTTCCTGACACTTACACTCTTCCAAGACTAAACCAGGAAGAAGTTGAATCTCTGAATAGACCAATAGTAGGCTCTGAAATTGAGGCAATAATTAATAGCCTACCAACCAAAAAAGTCCAGGACCAGATGGATTCACAGCTGAATTCTACCAGAGGTACAAGGAGGAGCTGGTACCATTCCTTCTGAAACTATTCCAATCAATAGAAAAAGAGGGAATCCTCCCTAACTCATTTTATGAGGCCAACATCATCCTGATACCAAAGCCTGGCAGAGACATTAAAAAAAGAGAATTTTAGACCAATATCCCTGATGAACATCGATGCAAAAATCCTCAATAAAATACTGGCAAACCGGATTCAGCAGCACATCAAAAGCTTATCCACCATGATCAAGTGGGCTTCATCCCTGGGATGCAAGGCTGGTTCAACATTCGCAAATCAATAAACATAATCCAGCATATAAACAGAACCAAAGACAAGAACCACATCATTATCTCAATAGATGCAGAAAAGGCTTTTGACAAAATTCAACAGCCCTTCATGCTAAAAACGCCAATAAATTCGGTATTGATGGAACGACTCAAAATCATAAGAGCTATTTATGACAAACCCACAGCCAATATCATACTGAATGGGCAAAACTGGAAAAATTCCTTTGAAAACTGGCACAAGACAGGGATGCCCTCTCACCACTCCTATTCAACATAGTGTTGGAAGTTCTGGCTAGGGCAATCAGGCAAGAGAAAGAAATCAAGGGATTCAGTTAGGAAAAGAAGAAGTCAAATTGTCCCTGTTTGCAGACATGATTGTATATTTAGAAAACCCCATTGTCTCAGCCCAAAATCTCCTTAAGCTGATAAGCAACTTCAGCAAAGTCTCAGGATACAAAATTAATGTGCAAAAATCACAAGCATTCTTATACACCAGTGACAGTCAAACAGAGAGCCAAATCAGGAATGAACTTCCATTCACAATTGCTTCAAAGAGAATAAAATACCTAGGAATCCAACTTACAAGGGATGTAAAGGACCTCTTCAAGGAGAACTACAAACCACTGCTCAGTGAAATAAAAGAGGACACAAACAAATGGAAGAACATACCATGCTCATGGATAGGAAGAATCAATATCGTGAAAATGGCCATACTGCCCAAGGTAATTTATAGATTCAATGCCATCCCCATCAAGCTACCAATGAGCTTCTTCACAGAATTGGAAAAACTGCTTTAAAGTTCATATGGAACCAAAAAGAGCCCGCATCTCCAAGACAATCCTAAGTCAAAAGAACAAAGCTGGAGGCATCACGCTACCTGACTTCAAACTATACTACAAGGCTACAGTAACCAAAACAGCATGGTACTGGTACCAAAACAGAGATATAGACCAATGGAACAGAACAGAGTCCTCAGAAATAATACCACACATCTACAGCCATCTGATCTTTGACAAACCTGAGAGAAACAAGAAATGGGGAAAGGATTCCTATTTAATAAATGGTGCTGGGAAAATTGGCTAGCCATAAGTAGAAAGCTGAAACTGGATCCTTTCCTTACTCCTTATAAAAATTAATTCAAGATGGATTAGAGACTTAAATGTTAGACCTAATACCATAAAAATCCTAGAGGAAAACCTAGGTAGTACCATTCAGGACATAGGCATGGGCAAAGACTTCATGTCTAAAACACCAAAAGCAACGGCAGCAAAAGCCAAAATTGACAAATGGGATCTCATTAAACTAAAGAGCTTCTGCACAGCAAAAGAAACTACCATCAGAGTGAACAGGCAACCTACAGAATGGGAGAAAATTTTGCAATCTACTCATCTGACAAAGGGCTAATATCCAGAACCTACAAAGAACTCAAACAAATTTACAAGAAAAACAAACAACCCCATCAAAAAAGTGGGCAAAGGATATGAACAGACATTTCTCAAAAGAAGACATTCATACAGCCAACAGACACATGAAAAATGCTCATCATCACTGGCCATCAGAGAAATGCAAATCAAAACCACAATGAGATACCATCTCACACCAGTTAGAATGGCGATCATTCAAAAGTCAGGAAACAACAGGTGCTGGAGAGGATGTGGAGAAATAGGAACACTTTTACACTGTTGGTGGGATTGTAAACTAGTTCAACCATTATGGAAAACAGTATGGCGATTCCTCAAGGATCTAGAACTAGATGTACCATATGACCCAGCCATCCCATTACTAGGTATATACCCAAAGGATTATAAATTATGCTGCTATAAAGACACATGCACACGTATGTTTATTGCAGCACTATTCACAATAGCAAAGACTTGAATCAACCCAAATGTCCATCAGTGACAGATTGATTAAGAAAATGTGGCACATATACACCATGGAATACTATGCAGCCATAAAAGGATGAGTTTGTGTCCTTTGTAGGGACATGGATGCAGCTGGAAACCATCATTCTTAGCAAACTATCACAAGAACAGAAAACCAAACACCGCATGTTCTCACTCATAGGTGGAACTGAACAATGAGATCACTTGGACTCGGAAGGGGAACATCACACACCGGGCCTATCATGGGGGAGGGGGAGGGATTGCATTGGGAGTTATACCTTATGTAAATGACGGGTTGATGGGTGCAGCACACCAACATGGCACAAGTATACATATGCAAACCTGCACATTGTGCACATGTACCCTACAACTTGAAGTTTAATAATAAATTAAAAAAAAAAAAAAAAAAAAAAAGAAAGAATGATACGAATTAATTACTCTAAGGCAGCTTTGTAATTGGTGAATCTGGTAACAATTTAAAGTGGCCCGACATTTTTGATAGAAAATATACCAAACCGACTAAGTTCAGGAAATTGTCAATCTTCCTTACTTAAGTAGTTATAAGCCACTGACAAAAGCACAGCCTCGGGATTCAGCAACTCCTTACAGATCAGAAGCTTGCTGAATCCGGTAATCATGAAGCTAACCTTATTTTTTTGTCTGTCTCACTCAACATATCGTTTCAGTGGGGATTAAGGACCTGGGCAGACTAAGGGATTATTTGGCTCACATGGGTTTGGCCCAAAGTGTTTGGAGGGAATACCCCCTAAACCATGCGTTTTTGAATGGCATTTATGCCAAAGAAACTCGCTTGAAGGGGAAGACCCCACTTGTTACACTCACTCTGGATAAACCTATAGGCTGATTGGGGACAGGGGGTATCGGTCAGGCTCAGTTAATATCTGCTAAAATACCCTTTGGTTTCCCACCTAAAAACGAAAGAAAAATCCGGCGGATATATATTTAATAACATGGTCTCAGTCCCCAGCAATTATTTCTAGCGATAGATGAAGATGTAATTTCACCCCATGCCTGGTGTGCGAGGGCAGAAAACTGCATGATGCTTTGGTAAAAGTGCTCCATTTGTCTGAGATGGGCAAAGATTACATGGCTACCAAAATAAAGTGCAGAAAGAATGACAAATCGAAAGAAAACATGATCTGTACAATAAGGACTGACGATATGTTCAAAAAAGATGGGCCCTGAGGGGATCTGCCAAAATTTATGGCAATTTCTAAACGTGCTGATCAAAAACATAAATGGGCTATATCGACTACAAACAGAATGAATGCAATTTGACTTCAAAAAATTTACCCTAACTGTGTGTCATTCAGATTTGAATGAGGCGTGACATAAATTTAAATGACCAAATAAAAAAGGAACAGCGCAGATGAGAGGTGGTCCCCTTAGGGGCTCACCACATTAGCATGACCCTTACTGCCCAAACTGAAATGCAAAGAAAGTGCTGATCTCGCAATTCGTGATACTCAGTTAAGCGACAAAAGCCAGAGTTTTCCTCGAAAAAAAAAAAAAAAAAAAAAAATAAACTGAAAAGAATGAACAAGAACAGAAAGAAGAAAGAAAGGTTATAAGCGAGATTATTGAAAGAGTCCTAAACTCGTGTACTTAACCTAAGAAAGTTTGTTTAATACCTGACATTTTATTTTCACTTTTTGTTTTGGCCTATGTCAGAACCGGAAAATGGACCTAAATAGAAAAGACAATTAGCCCACTCGGGAACGTGCACCCCACATTAAAAGCAAACAAATAGCGTGGCAATAGAGGTGTTTAAGTGTTCATGGAAGCTCAAATTCACGAACTAGCGATGCACTTTGGGTGAACAATACAAAATTCTGTGCATTCCGTATCGGACCAACTCCATTTTCCTCACATAAAGCAGGAGTTCATACAATGAGATGAGAGGTGGTAAAGAACCTAAGACGAGATTTTTCTTTCATGTCCTTACAAGGATTAGACAGAAGTCTACCGAGAATTATTGCCATACTTTGTATGGTGTCAGCTTCAAGTATGCACATTAAGTAAGCACCCCAATAGTAACCTAGATGCTTTCCCAAACAGGGTAAATAAGAATCATTTCTATAACAATTACCCAGTGGACACAGTGATGTTTAAGTCAAAACCTTCGAGCAAACTCTGAAAGACTTAAAGATTCCCTAGTTCATGGATCTGCGACATGGACCCTTACTGACAATCCCCACTGTTATTTGTCAGCCAACGATAAAGATGAGCAAAAATCAACTGTATGGAACTTCTTACTGTGATAAGGTCTCAAAGCCCACTTTTGAGATTATTCTCAGACTATGGAATCTCAGAAAGGCCAAACTTCTAATCCGTTGGACATAGAAGTTTACTAAAACCTATCCTAACCTGTATCCACAATTCGATAATTCCTATGCTACCCCATATGTAGGTATTAATTTATAACTTGTTAAAAACCGGACCGTTTCAAAAATTTGAAGTCGGGCGCTGCAGGGAACCTCTATCATTGGGGTGTCAAACCTAAGATTACACCTCGTTTTGCTTTATAGGTGGGCACTCATAAGTTAGTGCCCCTCTGATGTCTTTTACACTTACAAAATCTTTTAGTACTTTTCTGGTCTGAAAAAGAGGAACAGCCTTTCATACCAAAAGATTAACAGACCGTCCAGCAAATGTCGTCAGAAACAGTCTTAAATCAAAATTTCCATTAGTCAATTTTAATACAAGCAATCAAGTGATTTGATCCAAAGACTTTAAGACAAACACATAACTGTTCTGAGTAACATCCTTTTTATAACGCCTGTGCTGGCAAAATTTGTATTTTTTTGTCAGTCTAACAAATCTCTCCTTCTCGCAAGGAAATCTCCGTTGGATTATTAGGCACAATGTTTACATTACACTGGGAGGCCATTGGAGCTGACCCCTGTATATCAGTAAATTTGGAACCTCAAATCAGCGATCCAGCTTTTCAGATTTAAGGCCATGATGTGGAGCTACCAACCTGGGACCAATTTACCAACCTAATAAAAGGGATAAAAGCATTATTATTTTGCTGCTCCAAATAAATCGAACAAAATGACTGAGTTACCTGGGTAGAAGTAACCCTTTCCAACGTTAGTCCCTGAACAATGAGATCACTTGACTCGGAAGGGGAACATCACACCGGGCCTATCATGGGAGGGGAGGGGAGGGATTGCATTGGGAGTTATACCTTATGTAAATGACGGTTGATGGGTGCAGCACACCAACATGGCACAAGTATACATATGTAGTAAACCTGCACATTGTGCACATGTACCCTACAACTTGAAGTTTAATAATAATAAATAAATTAAAAAAAAAAAAAAAAAAAATCAGACTGTGCTGAAACAGTGGTGGTTGTATACAGTAAGCTGATAGGAATAGCCATAGCAATAAGATTGCTCAATGCGGTATTTTTTTTTTAGAAAAAAACAAGTCTTTTTTGTCAAATACTTGACTTATATGCCATCTTATTATGGGCTCATGAAGTAAGAAAAAAACTTGGAACTGTAAAATGATAATTGTCGTTTGTGTGTCCTGTATTAAGGATCCTTGACTTTGGACTTTTCATGTACCAGTACTGACTGATAGCAAATGCACCATTTTAGACTTCTAGAAGAGGAATGTACAGCCTTTGTGTTTTACAGGCAAAGACTACCTTTCTGATGTTATTGCAGTGAAATCAACAATATAGGTCCCATTATTTCGCCTAAATTACGGAAGTACCTGTGCCAAACTACAGGTTTCTCATAAAAGGTTAAGCAATTTCGCAAAATGGACTCAACATTAGCTCGCTAACGTGCTCATGGAGGCAGTAGTACTAACCCTGGTATCAAACCCTCAAAAGAAAGAGCCTGGGAGCTATTCATTTCAAGTCTCAACAGCCATATAATTCCGGAAAGCCAATAGATCGAATAAATTAGTAATGGCGTAATAGAATTCTATAGAACTCACATCTTTGAACCGCAAAACAGAATGTGTTTTACCCCATGTAAAGCAATGTCCGTCTCAGGATTTAGAACGATCGCTTGGCCGAGGACATATGTAATTTTGCTAGTGATCGCTCGAGCTATTGGTTCTCATAATTCAAGCCCCCTACTGGTTTATCCAACAGAAACTAACAGTTTAGAAGCGTACCTGGAAAAGTGGTGGTTTCAACATCACTTCAGAGACTTCCCACGCTTTAATGAGCTTATTTCCTGTGTGGCTAAGAAATTGCAGAGCTTTGCTTTCTGATTAGTTTTGCACATTTTTGTCCCATTTGCTTCAACCTATGGAATGCCAACAGGAAGGACCATTACCGGGTCTCGTCACAGAAATATGCAATGAATAAAAATCCATTGCTGTCAAATTACTGTAGGATGTCTTAAATAGAGTTCACTAGTGAAAATCATTTCATGTGGGACTATATAGATCCCTTTAATACTCCGGTACTTATTTTTTGGTGTAAAATAAGTTTAGCGTGCCCAGATTATTCTTTTCTCTTTCTTCTTTGTCTTAAAAGGGACTATATAATCAGCTACTAGGTCAGCAATGAAACCCCCCAGGGGTCGACATCTTGCAGGTTTTAGAACAAGTAAAACAATCCGAAGAATCCCTGGATTCATTCTGGAAGAATCTCCACCAACTTTTTGTTTGTTTCAACAGTTAGTTAATTATTTGGATATAGCAAACAATTAAGAATCAACATAGAATACAAATTGATTTATTCAGAGAAGTATTCATACAGAAAAGAAAATTATTCACACAAAGTAAATGACAAAGAGAAATAAATGGCTTTTACTTCTTTCTCCAGTTTAACCAATTCATCCAGAAATGATCTACAAAAGGATTATTTCCAATATTTTTCATTAATGTAACAATTATAATTATTAATGGATTAATTTATTAATAGTCAATAGTTAATATCATTTATGTCAGTCTCTGAGTTATCATCAATCAGAATATTCACCAAATGTGAAAATTTTTCAAAATACAAAAATTACACATAATCCAGTATTAGGTCTGCTTTTTATTTTTGAGAATAGAAGCACAAACATTTTGAGTCTGATACTGTTCAGGATGAAACAAGACAACCACTTTAAAATAACTATTATTTTGGAAGAATTAGAAAAACTTGAAATGATTATTAAATAAATAATCTTGTAACACTGTGTTTAGAATAATAATACTTTTAATTTATAGTGAATGCAAAATTTAATTAGAGCAGTTCTTCAGAAAACTAATGATACAATGGATTTTTATTTGATAGAGATTACATTTTATTTACTGGTGAAAGAAAAAAATAAATGTGACCTGACAATCAAGATTGCTTCTTCTTCATGGATTAGTGAACCCCAGCACTTTGGGAGGCTGAGGCAGAAG
>JAKFHT010003050.1:0-11988 GCA_023783455.1 Erythrocebus patas | reverse complement strand
TAGGTCTCTGAGATCTAACTGAAACCTGTGACAAACTATATGTACCTGTAATTTCATTATGTTGGATTAAGGCCAAATAATAAACATGAGGAGAAAAGGTTTCCAGAAACCTGACAAAGACAGAGAGAAAACACTGTGAAATATTGTGATGTGATTATATAGGCAGATGAATTCCACTAACTGACTTTGTAGCATGAAACAAAACACTTGACTAACCCCGACATCGGTCTTCTACTCTGTAAAATAACAGGTCCCAACAAAATAGCCTCCAGTTTCCAGAATTTCTGGTACAAAATGAGAGCCTAAGAGGATATTCAAGTGGGAGCTCAAGATGTCCAAGACAAGGAGGACTAATAACATGCAGGCCTCTCCTCTGTAAGTCCCAGCCACTTACAAACATTCTACAGCGCTGAGCTTGTCCCAGTGCATTCTGGACACTGCCTCTCAGTTCTCAGAACCGAGATACTTGAAACGTTTCTCATCTACTAAAATTATTGACTATTGGTTGTTCAAGAAAGTGATATTTGTGGCCGGGAGCTCAAGCCTGTAATCCCAGCACTTTGGGAGGCTGAGACGGGTGGATCACGAGGTCAGAGATCGAGACCACCCTGGCTAACACGGTGAAACCCCGTCTCTACTAAGAAATACAAAAACTAGCTGGGCGTGGTGGCGGACGCCTGTAGTCCCAGCTACTCGGGAGGCTGAGGCCGGAGAATGGCGTGAACCTGGGAGGCGGAGCTTGCAGTGAGCTGAGATCCGCCACTGCACTCCAGCCTGGGCGACAGAGCAAGACTCCGCCTCAAAAAAAAAAAGAAAGTGATATTTAATTTCCACATATTTGTGATTTTACAATTTATTTCCTGTCATTGATTTCTGGCTTCTACCATTGTGGTCATAAAAGATGCTTGATATGATTTTAATCTTTAACATTTGTTAAGACTTGTTTTTCTTGCTTTACATATGATCTATCCTAGAGAATGTTTCATATGCATTTGAGAAGAATGTGTTTTCTGTTTCTGTGGGATGCAATATTCTGTATATGTTAGGTTCATTTGGCCTAAAATCCAACGTCCTTTTTATTGTCTTTGTGTCTGAATAACTTATCTATTATTGAAAGAAAATATTGAAGTCCCCTGGTAGTAGTATTGTACTGTTGACTTTCTTCCTTCAGATTACTTAATAATTGCTTTATGTATTTAGGAGCTCTGACCTAGGGTGCCTATGTATTAATTATTGCTTTTTCTCTTGGTAAATTGCCATATTTATCATATAATTATCTTCATTGCCTTTTGACAGTTTTTGACTTAAAGTCTATCTTATCTGATGTAAGTATAGCTATTGCTGCTGTCTTTTGGTTTCGCTTGTGTGGTATACCTTTTCCATCCTTTCACTTTCAGTCTATGTTTTCTTTAAAGCTGAACTGAGTGTCCTATAGGCAGGATACAGTGCATGTGCATTTGAATACATTCAGTCACTCTATGTCTTCTCTTTGGATAATATAGTTCATATACATTTAAAGTAATCTGATAGGTATTTTAACTACTTTGTAAATTTTGTTTCCAAGTTTACAGATTTTTTCTTTCTTCCTTTTCTTGCTGTCTCCTTTGTGATTTGATGATTTTCTGTGCCTTGATTCTTCTCTTTATCTTTGTGTATCTACTATAGATTTTTGCCTTGTGGTTACATGAGGCATATATACAACATAGTTACAGCATTTATTTTGAGATGATAATAACTTCACCACATAAAAGCTTGGCACTTTTGCTTCCTCTCTCATATTTAAATATTTTTGATGATAAAATTTACATCTTTTATGTTGTATATGCGTAAATTTTGTTATTTTATTGCTTTTTGCCTTTTAACTTTTAAAATAGACTTCTGTTTTACCAACTATAATTACAGCATGAATATTATGAATTTGACTACATGTCCATGGTTCAAATTTTATACTTTCATGTGTTTTCTTTTTATTCATGAATGCAGTGTAATTCACACATTATCAGAATAAAGAGTACAGGATCCTTTCAACACAGGCACAAAAATAGCATATGATGCTATTCAGTATCCATTAGTTGATAAAACTTAACATTTCTTAGAAAACTAGGAATGTAAGGAAATTTTTAAATTATTATTATTATTATACTTTAAGTTCTAGGGTACATGTGCATAATGTGCAGGTTTGTTACATATGTTGCTGTGCTGCACCCATCAACTCCAGCACCCATCAACTCATCATTTACATCAGGTATAACTCCCAATGCAATCCCTCCCCTCCCCCTCCCATGATAGGCCCCGGTGTGTGATGTTCCCCTTCCGAGTCCAAGTGATCTCATTGTTCAGTTCCACCTATGAGTGAGAACATGCGGTGTTTGGTTTTCTGTTCTTGTGATAGTTTGCTAAGAATGATGGTTTCCAGCTGCATCCATGTCCCTACAAAGGACACAAACTCATCCTTTTTATGGCTGCATAGTATTCCATGGTGTATATGTGCCACATTTTCTTAATCAATCTGTCACTGATGGACATTTGGGTTGATTCAAGTCTTTGCTATTGTGAATAGTGCTGCAATAAACATCGTGTGCATGTGTCTTTATAGCAGCATAATTTATAATCCTTTGGGTATATACCCAGTAATGGGATGGCTGGGTCATATGGTACATCTAGTTCTAGATCCTTGAGGAATCGCCATACTGTTTTCCATAATGGTTGAACTAGTTTACAATCCCACCAACAGTGTAAAAGTGTTCCTATTTCTCCACATCCTCTCCAGCACCTGTTGTTTCCTGACTTTTGAATGATCGCCATTCTAACTGGTGTGAGATGGTATCTCATTGTGGTTTTGATTTGCATTTCTCTGATGGCCAGTGATGATGAGCATTTTTCATGTGTCTGTTGGCTGTATGAATGTCTTCTTTTGAGAAATGTCTGTTCATATCCTTTGCCCACTTTTGATGGGGTTGTTTGTTTTTTTCTTAAATTTGTTTGAGTTCTTTGTAGGTTCTGGATATTAGCCCTTTGTCAGATGAGTAGATTGCAAAATTTTCTCCCATTCTGTAGGTTGCCTGTTCACTCTGATGGTAGTTTCTTTTGCTGTGCAGAAGCTCTTTAGTTTAATGAGATCCCATTTGTCAATTTTGGCTTTTGCTGCCGTTGCTTTTGGTGTTTTAGACATGAAGTCTTTGCCCATGCCTATGTCCTGAATGGTACTACCTAGGTTTTCCTCTAGGATTTTTATGGTATTAGGTCTAACATTTAAGTCTCTAATCCATCTTGAATTAATTTTCGTATAAGGAGTAAGGAAAGGATCCAGTTTCAGCTTTCTACTTATGGCTAGCCAATTTTCCCAGCACCATTTATTAAATAGGAATCCTTTCCCCATTTCTTGTTTCTCTCAGGTTTGTCAAAGATCAGATGGCTGTAGATGTGTGGTATTATTTCTGAGGACTCTGTTCTGTTCCATTGGTCTATATCTCTGTTTTGGTACCAGTACCATGCTGTTTTAGTTACTGTAGCCTTGTAGTATAGTTTGAAGTCAGGTAGCGTGATGCCTCCAGCTTTGTTCTTTTGACTTAGGATTGTCTTGGAGATGCGGGCTCTTTTTGGTTCCATATGAACTTTAAAGCAGTTTTTCCAATTCTGTGAAGAAGCTCATTGGTAGCTTGATGGGGATGGCATTGAATCTATAAATTACCTTGGGCAGTATGGCCATTTTCACGATATTGATTCTTCCTATCCATGAGCATGGTATGTTCTTCCATTTGTTTGTGTCCTCTTTTATTTCACTGAGCAGTGGTTTGTAGTTCTCCTTGAAGAGGTCCTTTACATCCCTTGTAAGTTGGATTCCTAGGTATTTTATTCTCTTTGAAGCAATTGTGAATGGAAGTTCATTCCTGATTTGGCTCTCTGTTTGTCTGTTACTGGTGTATAAGAATGCTTGTGATTTTTGCACATTAATTTTGTATCCTGAGACTTTGCTGAAGTTGCTTATCAGCTTAAGGAGATTTTGGGCTGAGACAATGGGGTTTTCTAAATATACAATCATGTCATCTGCAAACAGGGACAATTTGACTTCTTCTTTTCTAACTGAATCCCTTGATTTCTTTCTCTTGCCTGATTGCCCTAGCCAGAACTTCCAACACTATGTTGAATAGGAGTGGTGAGAGAGGCATCCCTGTCTTGTGCCAGTTTTCAAAGGGAATTTTTCCAGTTTTGCCCATTCAGTATGATATTGGCTGTGGGTTTGTCATAAATAGCTCTTATGATTTTGAGTACGTTCCATCAATACCGAATTTATTGAGCGTTTTTAGCATGAAGGGCTGTTGAATTTTGTCAAAAGCCTTTTCTGCATCTATTGAGATAATGATGTGGTTCTTGTCTTTGGTTCTGTTTATATGCTGGATTATGTTTATTGATTTGCGAATGTTGAACCAGCCTTGCATCCCAGGGATGAAGCCCACTTGATCATGGTGGATAAGCTTTTGATGTGCTGCTGAATCCGGTTTGCCAGTATTTTATTGAGGATTTTTGCATCGATGTTCATCAGGGATATTGGTCTAAAATTCTCTTTTTTTTTTTCTCTGCCAGGCTTTGGTATCAGGATGATGTTGGCCTCATAAAATGAGTTAGGGAGGATTCCCTCTTTTTCTATTGATTGGAATAGTTTCAGAAGGAATGGTACCAGCTCCTCCTTGTACCTCTGGTAGAATTCAGCTGTGAATCCATCTGGTCCTGGACTTTTTTTGGTTGGTAGGCTATTAATTATTGCCTCAATTTCAGAGCCTGCTATTGGTCTATTCAGGGATTCAACTTCTTCCTGGTTTAGTCTTGGAAGAGTGTAAGTGTCAGGAAATTATCCATTTCTTCTAGATTTTCCAGTTTATTTGCGTAGAGGTGTTTATAGTATTCTCTGATGGTAGTTTGTATTTCTGTGGGGTGGTGATATCCCTTTATCATTTTTAATTCGTCGATTTGATTCTTCTCTCTTTTCTTCTTTATTAGTCTTGCTAGTGGTCTGTCAATTTTGTTGATCTTTTCAAAAACCAACTCCTGGATTCATTGATTTTTGGAGGGTTTTTGTGTCTCTATCTCCTTCAGTTCTGCTCTGATCTTAGTTATTTCTTGCCTTCTGCTAGCTTTGAATGTGTTTGCTCTTGCTTCTCTAGTTCTTTTAATTGCGATGTTAGAGTGTCAATTTTAGATCTTTCCTGCTTTCTCTTGTGGGCATTTAGTGCTATAAATTTCCCTCTACACACTGCTTTAAATGTGTCCCAGAGATTCTGGTATGTTGTATCTTTGTTCTCATTGGTTTCAAAGAACATCTTTATTTCTGCCTTCATTTATGTACCCAGTAGTCATTCAGGAGCAGGTTGTTCAGTTTCCATGTAGTTGAGCGGTTTTGATTGAGTTTCTTAGTCCTGAGTTCTAATTTGATTGCACTGTGGTCTGAGAGACAGTTTGTTATAATTTCTGTTCTTGTACATTTGCTGAGGTGCTTTACTTCCAATTATGTGGTCAATTTTGGAGTAAATGCGATGTGGTGCTGAGAAGAATGTATATTCTGTTGATTTGGGGTGGAGAGTTCTATAGATGTCTATTAGGTCTGCTTGCTGCAGAGATGAGTTCAATTCCTGGATATCCTTGTTAACTTTCTGTCTCGTTGATCTGTCTAATGTTGACAGTGGAGTGTTGAAGTCTCCCATTATTGTGTATGGGAGTCTAAGTCTCTTTGTAAGTCTCTAAGGACTTGCTTTATGAATCTGGGTGCTCCTGTATTGGGTGCATATATATTTAGGATAGTTAGCTCTTCCTGTTGAATTGATCCCTTTACCATTATGTAATGGCCTTCTTTGTCTCTTTTGATCTTTGATGGTTTAAAGTCTGTTTTATCAGAGACTAGTATTGCAACCCCGCTTTTTTTGTTCTCCATTTGCTTGGTAAATCTTCCTCCATCCCTTTATTTTGAGCCTATGTATGTCTCTGCATGTGAGATGGGTCTCCTGAATACAGCAGACTGATGGGTCTTGACTCTTTATCCAGTTTGCCAGTCTGTGTCTTTTAATTGGAGCATTTAGTCCATTTACATTTAAGGTTAAGATTGTTATGTGTGAACTTGATCCTGCCATTATGATATTAACTGGTTATTTTGCTCGTTAGTTGATGCAGTTTCTTCCTAGCCTTGATGGTCTTTACATTTTGGCATGTTTTGCAATGGCTGGTACGGTTGTTCCTTTCCATGTTTAGTGCTTCCTTCAGGGTCTCTTGTAAGGCAGGCCTAGTGGTGACAAAATCTCTAAGCATTTGCTTATCTGTAAAGGATTTTATTTCTCCTTCACTTATGAAACTTAGTTTGGCTGGATATAAAATTCTGGGTTTAAAATTCTTTTCTTTAAGAATGTTGAATATTGGCCCCACTCTCTTCTGGCTTGAAGAGTTTCTGCAGAGATCTGCTGTTAGTCTGATGGGCTTCCCTTTGTGGGTAACCCGACCTTTCTCTCTGGCTGCCCTTAAGATTTTTCCTTCATTTCAACTTTGGTGAATCTGGCAATTATGTGTCTTGGGTTGCTCTTCTCGAGTATCTTTGTGGCGTTCTCTGTATTTCCTGGATTTGAATGTTGGCCTGCCCTACTAGGTTGGGGAAGTTCTCCTGGATGATATCCTGAAGAGTGTTTTCCAACTTGGTTCCATTTTCCCCTCACTTTCAGGCACCCCAATCAGGCGTAGATTTGGTCTTTTTACATAATCCCATACTTCTTGCAGGCTTTGTTCATTTCTTTTCTTCTTTTTCTTTTGGTTTCTCTTCTCGCTTCATTTCATTCATTTGATCCTCAATCGCTGACATTCTTCTTCCAGTTGATCGAGTCGGTTACTGAAGCTTGTGCATTTGTCACGTATTTCTCGTGTCATGGTTTTCATCTCTTTCATTTTAGTTTGACCTTCTCTGCATTAATTACTCTAGCCATCAATTCTTCCACTTTTTTCAAGATTTTTAGTTTCTTTTTGTACGTAATTCCTCCTTTAGCTCTGAGAATTTGATGGACTGAAGCCTTCTTCTCTCATCTCGAAGTCATTCTCCGTCCAGCTTTGATCCGTTGCTGGCGATGAGCTGCGCTCCTTTGCGGGAGATGCTCTTATTTTTTGAATTCCAGCTTTTCTGCCCTGCTTTTCCCCATCTTTGTGGTTTTATCTGCCTCTGGTCTTTGATGATGGTGATGTACTGATGGGGTTTTGGTGTAGTGTCCTTCCTGTTTGATAGTTTTCCTTCTAACAGTCAGGATCCTCAGCTGTAGGTCTGTTGGAGATTGCTTGAGGTCCACTCCAGACCCTGTTTGCCTGGGTATCAGCAGCAGAGGCTGCAGAAGATAGAATATTTCTGAACAGCGAGTGTACCTGTCTGATTCTTGCTTTGGAAGCTTCCTCTCAGGGTGTACTCCACCCTGTGAGTGTGGGGTGTCAGACTGCCCCTAGTGGGGATGTCTCCCAGTTAGGCTACTCAGGGGTCAGGGACCCACTTGAGCAGGAGTCTGTCCCTTCTCAGATCTCAACCTCCGTGTTGGGAGATCCACTGCTCTCTTCAAAGCTGTCAGACAGAGTCGTTTGCGTCTGCAGAGGCTTTCTGCTTTGTTGTTTACTGTGCCCTGTCCCCAGAGGTGGAGTCTACAGAGACAGGCAGGTTTCCTTGAGCTGCTGTGAGCTCCACCCAGTTCAGCAGCTTTGTTTACCTACTTAAGCCTCAGCAATGGCGGGCGCCCCTCCCCAGCCTCGCTGCTGCCTTGCGGTAGATCACAGACTGCTGTGCTAGCAATGAGGAGGCTCCGTGGGTGTGGGACCCTCCCGGCCAGGTGTGGGATATGATCTCCTGGTGTGCCTGTTTGCTTAAAGCGCAGTATTGGGGTGGGAGTTACCCGATTTTCCAGGTGTTGTGTGTCTCAGTTCCCTGGCTAGGAAAGGATTCCCTTCCCCTTGCGCTTCCAGGTGAGGCAATGCCTCGCCCTGCTTCAGCTCTCGCTGGTCGGGCTGCAGCTGACCCGATCGTCTGGCACTCCCAGTGAGATGAACCCAGTACCTCAGTTGAAAATGCAGAAATCACCGGTCTTCTGTGTCGCTCGCTGGGAGTTGGAGACTGGAGCTGTTCCTATTGGCCATCTTGCTCCGCCCCTCCTTTATTTTAATTTTTCAAAATTCTAAGCATTTCTTATCTGTATTTTATTTCTCCTTCATATGAAACTTAGTTGGCTGGATGTGAAATTCTGGGTTTAAATTCTTTTTCTTTAAGAATGTTGAATATTTGTTCTGAGAGTTTCTGCCAGAGATCTGCTGTTGTCTGATGTTTGTGGGTAAGACCTTTCTCTGGCTGAGATTTTTCCTTCATTTCAACTTTGGTGAATCTGGCATATGTGTCTTGGGTTCTCTTCTAGAACATCTTTGTGGCGTTCTCTGTATTTCCTGGTTGAATGTTGGCCTGTACTAGGTTAAATTCTCCTGGATGATATCCTGAAGTGTTTTCCAACGGTTCCATTTTCACTTTCAGGCACCAATCACGTGATTTGTCTTTTCATCATACTTCTTGCAGGCTGTTCATTTTTTTTCTTCTTTTTTCTTTTGGTTTCTCTTCTCACTTCATTTGATTCATTTGATCCTCATTCTGATACTCTTTCTTCCAGTTGATCAGTCGGTTACTGAAGCTTGTCATTTGTCATATTCTGTGTCTGTTTTCATCTCTTTCATTTGTTTATGACCTTCTCTGCATTATTCTCTGAATTCTTCATAGATTTTGGTTTCTTTTGCTGGGTATGTAATTCCTCCTTTAGCTCTGAAGTTTGATGGACTGTTCTTCTCTCCTCTCAAATTTCTCCGTCAGCTTTGATCCGTTGCTGGCGATGAGCTGATCACTCTTATTTTCCAGCTTTTCTGCCTAATTTTTCCCATCTTTGTGGTTTTATTGCCTCTGGTCTTTGATGATGATGTTGATTTTTGGTCAGATGTCCTTCTGTTTGATAGTTTTCCTTAGTAAACTCAGCTTAGGTCTATATGATCTAAGATGTTTGCCTGGGTGTAGCAATAGTTGAAAATGCAAAAATCAATCTTCTTTTTCATTTAGACTATTTTATTGATTTTGTTTCATTGTTTTCAGTTATTTAGTCCTTTTTTTGTTTTGTTTTTTGTTGTTGTTTTTTGTTTTCAGTTCTAACAAATCAGAATTTTTGTTAAAAATTTCTGTTTGTTTATGAGTATGAAATGATCTAATTTTGGGATCTCATTTGCCTTTTTTTATTGAATTTGTTGTTTACACAGTCTTATATTCTCATTGTTCAATTTTATATGATTGCATTTTGGTTTCTGTTCCTGTGTTATGTTCTTTCAAAGATTTAATATCTTAATTTCAAAGAATGAATAAACATTAAAATGTTTCTGGTAAGTGATAGAGTATATTCTGATTGTTCATGTGATCATCTGTTTGTTGTTCAGTAGATTAACTGAAAAAATTGAAAAAAGTAATTGTGGACTTAATTCAAAACTGAATTACATGATTTCTTGATCAAAATATAAAAATATTCTGTTTCTTTTCTATTTTAATTTGTTTAACTAAAAGTGGATCATATGCTGAAAATAAAATAACTTCTAATGGATAATAACTGTTATTCTTCTAGGTTAAGAAGATTTGTGTCATTTCTATGTTTCAATATTTTTCTAGTATTTCTTCATGTTGGTTGCTGAGGATGATGGTTCAAATTCATCCTGTGTCTACAAAAGGACATTATCTCATTCTTTATGGCTGCATATAAATATATGTGCCATTTCTTTATCAGTCTAATGATGCATTGGTTCCTCTTTGCTGTGAATAGTGCTCAAAATATGTGTGCATGTGTCTTTATAGTAGAATAATTTATTCCTTTGGGTATATAAATGGGATTGCTTTAATATTTCTGCTAGATCCTTGATTATTCTGTCTTCCACAATGGTTGAACTAGTTTACATTCTACCACAGTGTAGCATTCCTATTTCTACAATTAAAATGTTGTTTTCTTGACTTTTTAATAATCCTGCTTTCTAACTGGTGAGATGGTATCTCATTGTGGTTTTGATTTGCATTTCTCTAATAATCAGTATGAGCTTTCAAATATCTTTTGTTTACATAAATGTCTTCTTTAAGTGTTTATGTTTCACTTTGATGGGGTTGTTTTTTTTCTTGTAAATTTAAGTTCTTTGTATTCTGGATAAGATTTTTGTCAGATGGGTGATTACAATTTTTCTCATTCTGTATTTATTCTTCACTCTTGATAGTTTCTTTTACTGAAGAAACTCTTAATTTTAATTAGATCCCATTGTGTCAATTTGCTTTTATTTTGCAATTGCTCATTTTATCATGAATCTTCATACCTATTGAAAAGTATTGCCTAGGTTTTCTATTTTATGGTTTTTGTGTTTTGTAGTCTTTAATCCATCTTGAGTTAATTTGTATAGGTGGAAAGAATGCAGTTTTATCTTCTTGATATGGCTAATATTTTAGCACCATGTATTAAATAGAATCCTTTTCTCATTCTTATTTATGTCTGGTTGATAAGATCAGATGGTCATAGATTGTGTATTATTTTTGAGGTCTCTGTTCTTTTCCTTTAGATATGTCTGTTTTGGAAATTGTCTGGTTTCTTGAAATCTGTGACAGAATGAGACATATGTTATTCTTAAGATGGTGTTCTTTTGTTCCTTTTGATGCAACATGTTGATTTCTTCCTTCTGGTGGGTTATGGTCTGCTGACTTCAGGAATGAGCACAGTTTTTATGTTACTGTTCATAAAGGCATGATTTTTGTTCCTAGTGGGTTTTTCTTACTTTGAATACCTTCTTTTACAGCTCATATGTCACCAAAAATGAAGCAACAATTATTGAGAAAAAAGAACAATCTCAGAAAACAGGTTTACTGTCTATGGTTGCTTTTAATCTAAATCCTGCTGATTGTCCATTTAATGATTTCCATTTTAATGATATTTTTGAATCTGATTGGTGCATTACAAATTCACATCTGATTTCATTTCAATGCTTTGTGACAGAAAATTGTCAGTTTTACTTATTTTTTTGTTTTAGTTTGTCATAGTTAGACAAAAATATAACGTGTGCTCATCTATGCCCTGAAGGATTATGCAAACTAGTATTCCAGCTCTCATGTACAAAGGATGATAAGATGGTATTTTTTACATTGAGAGGAGTAATTGTCATTAAGCACATTTATTCTTGATCCATATCAACCATCTGATCTGTATTTATGTAGTACCATGTTGTTTTTTGGTTACTAATTGTGTGGTATAATTTGAAGGTAGTGTGATGCTTCCAGCTTTGTTCTTTTTTGGTTCTGTATGCAGCTCTTTTTTCCATATGAAATTTAAGTGTTTTCTAATTCTTTGAAGAAGTCAATGGTATTTGATGAATAGCCAAATCTATAAATTACTGTAAGCAGTATATCATTTTCCATGTTGATTCTTCCTATCCATGAGCATGGAATATTTTTCCATTTGTTTGTGTCCTCTTATTTCTTTGATGTGGTTTGTAGTTCTCCTTGAGGTCCTTCAGATCCCTTGTATTGTATTCCTAGGTGGTATTTTATTCTCTTTATAATTGTGAATGGGAGTTCATTTTTGGCTCTCTGTATTGTTGGTGTATGAATGCTTGATTTTTCATTGATTTTGTATCCTGAGACTTTTATGAAGTTGCTTATCAGCTTGGAGTTTTTGGCTGAGATGTTGGTTTTTAAATATAAGAATCATGTCATCTGCAAACAGACAATTTGACTTCCTTCTTCTATTTGAACACTTTATTTCTCTTGCCTGATGCTGGCCAGAACTTCCAATACTATGTTGAATAGGAGTGGTGAGAGGCATCCTTGTCCCTTTTCAAAGGAATTTTCAGCCCATTCAGTATGATATTGGCTATGGGTTTGTCATAAATAGCTCTTATTATTTTGAAATATGTTCCATCAATACCTAGTTTGTTGAT
>JAKFHT010003049.1:0-11988 GCA_023783455.1 Erythrocebus patas | reverse complement strand
TGAGCGGTTTGAGCTGGTCTGTTCTGCGTGAGCCTGTTCGTTCCTTTTGAGTCCGGTTGAGCTGTTCAAAACCGGTTTGAGCCGTCTGGCCTGGTTTGAGTCCTGTTTGAGCACGCCAAAACCGCTTTTGATCTGGTCTGGTCCGAATAAATATGGTCAATACCGGTTTGAGTCTGTTTCAGCCGGTCAAAACCGGTTTGAGCCGTCTGGTCGGGTTTGAGTCAGTTTGGAGCCGGTCAAAATTGGTTTGAGCCGGTCTGGCCTGGTTTGATTTGGTCAAAACCCGTTTGAGTCCGGTTTGAGCTGGTCAAACCGGTTTGAGCCGGTCACTTAGCTCCTTTGACCGGTTAGGTTTTGCTATGGGAAAAAAAAAAGACTTGCTGCCAGCAAACAGCCTATATGCCAATAAGAATGGGGTTATTTTAACAGACTTTTTAAAAAGGATGGTTTCAGGGAGGGTTCCTAATTACTAACTGCCTGGTGTATCAAACACAGTGAATCTTTACAAAAGTACAACTTTCTGCTGAGAATTACTGTCAACCATCAAAAGCCTAAAATTTTGGGAATGCCACTCCGGTGCAGAAAAGGTTTTGGAACAAATAAGCCTCATCAAGGTGAATGCTGAAGAGTAAAAGCTCCCCGTCCCCATTAAGGCCTAGTTGCATCCAGCTTAGTGTTCCGAAAAGACCAAGAAAAATACAAAATTCACATAATGGGGCACTTATTCCTTTCTTTTCAACTTTTCCCATTATCGCCAAATATGCACTATGTGAAAGGCATGCAACTTTTGAGTAACTTAAATACATGATGATGGCTCCATATAGGCTTCAGCCTGGGGCGTGCAGCTCTGACAAAAAGTGCTCTTAGTTACTTTGATGGCTAGTTGGTCATCTAGTACAGTGATAAAGCAAAAGAGCAGCTTTAGTGAACTCGTTTTCTTATCCTTGGGGCAAGATATTCCTATTGCGAACCCGGTGGAAGCCAGACAAGCTAGAGGTCAACATTGCTGGCTCAAAAATTTTTATTTTCCACTTTCAAGGAGTGAGAGGTATATACCAGCAGGAAGGAAGGAAGAAGGAAGGAAGGAAGAAGTCAGTGGCCTGTTAGAAGGATTAACCTGAGTCAGTAATCGAATAGCTTCGTAAAAAGAATACCCTACAAAAGTATTCTCACAATCAGGTAAATCTTTCAACCATTGAAACAATATATTTGTAACTCGAAACAAACCTATTCAATAAGTAGGAAAAAAAAAAAATTCTGCAGAAACCCGTCAAAATACCCCTGACATAAAACAGTATTTGAGCCCGACAGTAAATAGGTCCGCAGTAGAGTCACAATGACTTGCAGCCCAAAAATTTTCAAACTCGAGCAAATCCCAGAAAGATAAGAAAGGCTGGTATGAATGCATGCTTCATGAAACTAGCCGGAGAATGGCAAACTTAGAAATTATCAAAAACCTCTTCCTGTACCAAGAAAGCAACGGTAACAAATTAAGGTCAAACTGAACTTTGATGAGAACATCATAGGGTAATCAAACTATAGGTGGGCAGAAGTGCTAAATTACAAGACAAATTCACTAAAGCTGTCTCTTTTTATCTGAAAAACATGGTGCGAAAGCCTTCAAAGAAGATGGAAGGGAAAAAACCGAAATCACCAATTACCTGTGCCCTAATTCACCACAGCCTGTTTACTCAGAAAAACAGATTCAATGCAACAAAAGTGTGCTCGCTAAAGTCAACATGGGAAACATTTGGGGTTCACTAAAAGAAAACATGAGGAAAAATCAGAAAAGAACAACGAATTGCAAATGCCGCAAAATCAACATTCATCTAGATGGTGCACACCTTACTTCTTCATGGTTTTAAATCAGAATAGGAGGCGGTCCAGACCACTTAGAATAAGTTTTAAACTTAAACCACCTGCCAAGTTTCATGTAAGAAAAGTTTCAGGTTTCCACAGGGAATGCATACATTTTGTATGTCTAAGCTTTGCCAAAATAGATGCGTTTATCCTTTACAGAAAATCAAATGGTTTATGGAAATATGCGCAAGCACCAGAAAATCATTAATCATTAATGGGTAATACAAGGAGGCTCAATATAGTTCAGACAACATAACCATTTTCTTTAGGTGGTGTACTTATAGGCTTTTAAGCCCATTGGTAGGGAATTTTTAATATGAATAAATTCGAGTATTTTTAAAAAAATCTTCTGTAATCCAGCGCAACCAGCCTTGGGCATATGGTACACTTTTTGCCGACGTGCCATTTAAAATAGTTCAAAATATGGTTGGGTTGATAGGTACAATGGTGTGGCTCATGCAATATCTGTTCAAATATGACTGGGCGTGGCAGGAGGGATAAAAAATCCTTTGGTCACTCCAGATTGAGCTTACAATAGAAAGAAAGATTCCCAGGTAAGCACTCAGGTCAGTACAGAAAGCGTTGCAAAGCACTATCAAGGAAAGCCAAATGTTTCTCCAGCACTCCAGCTAGTGAAATGGTCTAACAGCCTAGGCAACATCTGCAAATAGACTCTTAGGGAAACAAATATTTGAATAGCTTACCTTTCCTCTTAATATTGCAGCACTAACCATTCGAGCCCATGGATTGAACAAAAAAAAAAAGGAATGTCTCCCATGAGACAAAGGGATCAGGAAAATGGGGGTTACATCACGTGCATGAAATTGCTGCATGAGAAGTCAAGGAAGGAACTTGAAATAGGTAACTGTCTTAACCAGGATTGTACCCGCGGGGCACCATGCCACCATACCAACATGGTTCAAGAAGAAGAAAGAAAGAAAAAGAAAGAGAAACTGAGGATAATGATGCGTATAGTACTCACGGAATTGCATGAAGGTAGAAAGAGTTTCAGAATAGATTTTTAAACTTTGCTAGGCGGGAAGATTCACACAGGCATGCTGGAAGCTGGTACTGGCATTCTGTTTTTGTGGAGTGCCAGTTTGACTTTGATATCGTCAAAAAAAAATGATTCTTGACTCCAGAACAGTTGGCGGAGCAAGATGGCGAATAGGAACAGCTCAGTCTCCAACTCCCAGCATAAGCGACTCTGTCTGACAGCTTTGAAGAGCAGTGGATCTCCCAACACGGAGGTTGAGATCTGAGAAGGGACAGACTCCCTGCTCAAGTGGGTCCCTGACCCTGAGTAGCCTAACTGGGAGACATCCCCACTAGGGGCAGTCTGACACCCCACACCTCACAGGGTGGAGTACACCCCTGAGAGGAAGCTTCCAAAGCAAGAATCAGACAGGTACACTCGCTGTTCAGAAATATTCTATCTTCTGCAGCCTCTGCTGCTGATACCCAGGCAAACAGGGTCTGAGTGGACCTCAAGCAATCTCCTACAGCTACAACCTACAGCTGAGGATCCTGACTGTTAGAAGGAAAGCTATCAAACAGGAAGGACACCTACACCAAAACCCCATCAGTACATCACCATCATCAAAGACCAGAGGCAGATAAAACCACAAAGATGGGGAAAAAGCAGGGCAGAAAAGCTGGGAATTCAAAAATAAGGCGCATCTCCCCGGCAAGGGCGCAGCTCATCGCCAACAACGGATCAAAGCTGGACGGAGAATGACTGACGAGATGAGAGAAGAAGGCTTCAGTCCATCAAATTTCTCAGAGCTAAAGGAGGAATTACGTACCCAGCGCAAAGAAACTAAAAATCTTGAAAAAAGTGGAAGAATTGATGGCTAGAGTAATTAATGCAGAGAAGCTCACAAACGAAATGAAAGAGGCGAAAACCATGGCACGAAATACGTGACAAATGCACAAGCTTCAGTAACCGACTCGATCAACTGGAAGAAAGAATGTCAGCGATGGAGGATCAAATGAATGAAATGAAGCGAGAAGAGAAACCAAAAGAAAAAGAAGAAAAAGAAATGAACAAAGCCTGCAAGAAGTATGGGATTATGTAAAAGACCAAATCTACGTCTGATTGGGGTGCCTGAAAGTGAGGGGAAAATGGAACCAAGTTGGAAAACACTCTTCAGGATATCATCCAGGAGAACTTCCCCAACCTAGTAGGGCAGGCCAACATTCAAATCCAGGAAATACAGAGAGCATACAAAGATACTCCTCGAGAAGAGCAACTCCAAGACACATAATTGCCAGATTCACCAAAGTTGAAATGAAGGAAAAATCTTAAGGGCAGCCAGAGAGAAAGGTCGGGTTACCCACAAAGGAAGCCCATCAGACTAACAGCAGATCTCTCGGCAGAAACTCTTCAAGCCAGAAGAGTGGGGGCCAATATTCAACATTCTTAAAGAAAAGAATTTTAAACCCAGGATTTTATATCCAGCCAAACTAAGTTTCATAAGTGAAGGAGAAATAAAATCCTTTACAGATAAGCAAATGCTTAGGGATTTTGTCACCACTAGGCCTGCCTTACAAGAGACCCTGAAGGAAGCACTAAACATGGAAAGGAACAACGGTACCAGCCATTGCAAAAACATGCCAAAATGTAAAGACCATCAAGGCTAGGAAGAAACTGCATCAACTAACGAGCAAAATAACCAGTTAATATCATAATGGCAGGATCAAGTTCACACATAACAATCTTAACCTTAAATGTAAATGGACTAAATGCTCCAATTAAAAGACACAGACTGGCAAACTGGATAAAGAGTCAAGACCCATCAGTCTGCTGTATTCAGGAGACCCATCTCACATGCAGAGACATACATAGGCTCAAAATAAAGGGATGGAGGAAGATTTACCAAGCAAATGGAGAACAAAAAAGCGGGGTTGCAATACTAGTCTCTGATAAAACAGACTTTAAACCATCAAAGATCAAAAGAGACAAAGAAGGCCATTACATAATGGTAAAGGGATCAATTCAACAGGAAGAGCTAACTATCCTAAATATATATGCACCCAATACAGGAGCACCCAGATTCATAAAGCAAGTCCTTAGAGACTTACAAAGAGACTTAGACTCCCATACAATAATAATGGGAGACTTCAACACTCCACTGTCAACATTAGACAGATCAACGAGACAGAAAGTTAACAAGGATATCCAGGAATTGAACTCATCTCTGCAGCAAGCAGACCTAATGAACATCTATAGAACTCTCCACCCCAAATCAACAGAATATACATTCTTCTCAGCACCACATCGTACTTACTCCAAAATTGACCACGTAATTGGAAGTAAAGCACTCCTCAGCAAATGTACAAGAACAGAAATTATAACAAACTGTCTCTCAGACCACAGTGCAATCAAATTAGAACTCAGGACTAAGAAACTCAATCAAAACCGCTCAACTACATGGAAACTGAACAACCTGCTCCTGAATGACTACTGGGTACATAACGAAATGAAGGCAGAAATAAAGATGTTCTTTGAAACCAATGAGAACAAAGATACAACATACCAGAATCTCTGGGACACATTTAAAGCAGTGTGTAGAGGGAAATTTATAGCACTAAATGCCCACAAGAGAAAGCAGGAAAGATCTAAAATTGACACTCTAACATCGCAATTAAAAGAACTAGAGAAGCAAGAGCAAACACATTCGAAAGCTAGCAGAAGGCAAGAAATAACTAAGATCAGAGCAGAACTGAAGGAGATAGAGACACAAAAACCCTCAAAAATCAATGAATCCAGGAGTTGGTTTTGAAAAGATCAACAAAATTGACAGACCACTAGCAAGACTAATAAAGATCAAAAGAGACAAAGAAGGCCATTACATAATGGTAAAGGGATCAATTCAACAGGAAGAGCTAACTATCCTAAATATATATGCACCCAATACAGGAGCACCCAGATTCATAAAGCAAGTCCTTAGAGACTTACAAAGAGACTTAGACTCCCATACAATAATAATGGGAGACTTCAACACTCCACTGTCAACATTAGACAGATCAACGAGACAGAAAGTTAACAAGGATATCCAGGAATTGAACTCATCTCTGCAGCAAGCAGACCTAATGAACATCTATAGAACTCTCCACCCCAAATCAACAGAATATACATTCTTCTCAGCACCACATCGTACTTACTCCAAAATTGACCACGTAATTGGAAGTAAAGCACTCCTCAGCAAATGTACAAGAACAGAAATTATAACAAACTGTCTCTCAGACCACAGTGCAATCAAATTAGAACTCAGGACTAAGAAACTCAATCAAAACCGCTCAACTACATGGAAACTGAACAACCTGCTCCTGAATGACTACTGGGTACATATGAAATGAAGGCAGAAATAAAGATGTTCTTTGAAACCAATGAGAACAAAGATACAACATACCAGAATCTCTGGGACACATTTAAAGCAGTGTGTAGAGGGAAATTTATAGCACTAAATGCCCACAAGAGAAAGCAGGAAAGATCTAAAATTGACACTCTAACATCGCAATTAAAAGAACTAGAGAAGCAAGAGCAAACACATTCGAAAGCTAGCAGAAGGCAAGAAATAACTAAGATCAGAGCAGAACTGAAGGAGATAGAGACACAAAAACCCTCAAAAATCAATGAATCCAGGAGTTGGTTTTGAAAAGATCAACAAAATTGACAGACCACTAGCAAGACTAATAAAGAAGAAAAGAGAAGAATCAAATCGACGCAATTAAAAATGATAAAGGGATATCACCACCGACCCCACAGAAATACAAACTACCATCAGAGAATACTATAAACACCTCTCGCAAATAAACTGGAAAATCTAGAAGAAATGGATAATTTCCTGGACACTTACACTCTTCAAGACTAAACCAGGAAGAAGTTGAATCCTGAATAGACCAATAGTAGGCTCTGAAATTGAGGCAATAATTAATAGCCTACCAACCAAAAAGTCCAGGACCAGATGGATTCACAGCTGAATTCTACCAGAGGTACAAGGAGGAGCTGGTACCATTCCTTCTGAAACTATTCCAATCAATAGAAAAGAGAATCCTCCTAACTCATTTTATGAGGCCAACATCATCCTGATACCAAAGCCTGGCAGAGACACAACAAAAAGAAATTTTAGACCAATATCCCTGATGAACATCGATGCAAAAATCCTCAATAAAATACTGGCAAACTGGATAAAGAGTCAAGACCCATCAGTCTGCTGTATTCAGGAGACCCATCTCACATGCAGAGACATACATAGGCTCAAAATAAAGGGATGGAGGAAGATTTACCAAGCAAATGGAGAACAAAAAAAGCGGGGTTGCAATACTAGTCTCTGATAAAACAGACTTTAAACCATCAAAGATCAAAAGAGACAAAGAAGGCCATTACATAATGGTAAAGGGATCAATTCAACAGGAAGAGCTAACTATCCTAAATATATATGCACCCAATACAGGAGCACCCAGATTCATAAAGCAAGTCCTTAGAGACTTACAAAGAGACTTAGACTCCCATACAATAATAATGGGAGACTTCAACACTCCACTGTCAACATTAGACAGATCAACGAGACAGAAAGTTAACAAGGATATCCAGGAATTGAACTCATCTCTGCAGCAAGCAGACCTAATAGACATCTATAGAACTCTCCACCCCAAATCAACAGAATATACATTCTTCTCAGCACCACATCGTACTTACTCCAAAATTGACCACGTAATTGGAAGTAAAGCACTCCTCAGCAAATGTACAAGAACAGAAATTATAACAAACTGTCTCTCAGACCACAGTGCAATCAAATTAGAACTCAGGACTAAGAAACTCAATCAAAACCGCTCAACTACATGGAAACTGAACAACCTGCTCCTGAATGACTACTGGGTACATAACGAAATGAAGGCAGAAATAAAGATGTTCTTTGAAACCAATGAGAACAAAGATACAACATACCAGAATCTCTGGGACACATTTAAAGCAGTGTGTAGAGGGAAATTTATAGCACTAAATGCCCACAAGAGAAAGCAGGAAAGATCTAAAATTGACACTCTAACATCGCAATTAAAAGAACTAGAGAAGCAAGAGCAAACACATTCGAAAGCTAGCAGAAGGCAAGAAATAACTAAGATCAGAGCAGAACTGAAGGAGATAGAGACACAAAAACCCTCCAAAAATCAATGAATCCAGGAGTTGGTTTTGAAAAGATCAACAAAATTGACAGACCACTAGCAAGACTAATAAAGAAGAAAAGAGAGAAGAATCAAATCGACGCAATTAAAAATGATAAAGGGATATCACCACCGACCCCACAGAAATACAAACTACCATCAGAGAATACTATAAACACCTCTACGCAAATAAACTGGAAAATCTAGAAGAAATGGATAATTTCCTGGACACTTACACTCTTCCAAGACTAAACCAGGAAGAAGTTGAATCTCTGAATAGACCAATAGTAGGCTCTGAAATTGAGGCAATAATTAATAGCCTACCAACCAAAAAGTCCAGGACCAGATGGATTCACAGCTGAATTCTACCAGAGGTACAAGGAGGAGCTGGTACCATTCCTTCTGAAACTATTCCAATCAATAGAAAAGAGGGAATCCTCCTAACTCATTTTATGAGGCCAACATCATCCTGATACCAAAGCCTGGCAGAGACACAACAAAAAGAGAATTTTAGACCAATATCCCTAATGAACATCTATAGAACTCTCCACCCCAAATCAACAGAATATACATTCTTCTCAGCACCACATCGTACTTACTCCAAAATTGACCACGTAATTGGAAGTAAAGCACTCCTCAACAAATGTACAAGAACAGAAATTATAACAAACTGTCTCTCAGACCACAGTGCAATCAAATTAGAACTCAGGACTAAGAAACTCAATCAAAACCGCTCAACTACATGGAAACTGAACAACCTGCTCCTGAATGACTACTGGGTACATATGAAATGAAGGCAGAAATAAAGATGTTCTTTGAAACCAATGAGAACAAAGATACAACATACCAGAATCTCTGGGACACATTTAAAGCAGTGTGTAGGAAATTTATAGCACTAAATGCCCACAAGAGAAAGCAGGAAAGATCTAAAATTGACACTCTAACATCGCAATTAAAAGAACTAGAGAAGCAAGAGCAAACACATTCGAAAGCTAGCAGAAGGCAAGAAATAACTAAGATCAGAGCAGAACTGAAGGAGATAGAGACACAAAAACCCTCCAAAAATCAATGAATCCAGGAGTTGGTTTTGAAAAGATCAACAAAATTGACAGACCACTAGCAAGACTAATAAAGAAGAAAAGAGAGAAGAATCAAATCGACGCAATTAAAAATGATAAAGGGATATCACCACCGACCCCACAGAAATACAAACTACCATCAGAGAATACTATAAACACCTCTACGCAAATAAACTGGAAAATCTAGAAGAAATGGATAATTTCCTGGACACTTACACTCTTCAAGACTAAACCAGGAAGAAGTTGAATCCTGAATAGACCAATAGTAGGCTCTGAAATTGAGGCAATAATTAATAGCCTACCAACCAAAAAGTCCAGGACCAGATGGATTCACAGCTGAATTCTACCAGAGGTACAAGGAGGAGCTGGTACCATTCCTTCTGAAACTATTCCAATCAATAGAAAAGAGAATCCTCCTAACTCATTTTATGAGGCCAACATCATCCTGATACCAAAGCCTGGCAGAGACACAACAAAAAGAGAATTTTAGACCAATATCCCTGATGAACATCGATGCAAAAATCCTCAATAAAATACTGGCAAACCGGTTCAGCAGCACATCAAAAGCTTATCCACCATGATCAAGTGGGCTTCATCCCTGGGATGCAAGGCTGGTTCAACATTCGCAAATCAATAAACATAATCCAGCATATAAACAGAACCAAAGACAAGAACCACATCATTATCTCAATAGATGCAGAAAAGGCTTTTGACAAAATTCAACAGCCCTTCATGCTAAAAACGCTCAATAAATTCGGTATTGATGGAGCGTACCTCAAAATCATAAGAGCTATTTATGACAAACCCACAGCCAATATCATACTGAATGGGCAAAACTGGAAAAATTCCTTTGAAAACTGGCACAAGACAGGGATGCCCTCTCTCACCACTCCTATTCAACATAGTGTTGGAAGTTCTGGCTAGGGCAATCAGGCAAGAGAAAGAAATCAAGGGATTCAGTTAGGAAAAGAAGAAGTCAAATTGTCCCTGTTTGCAGGCGACATGATTGTATATTTAGAAAACCCCATTGTCTCAGCCCAAAATCTCCTTAAGCTGATAAGCAACTTCAGCAAAGTCTCAGGATACAAAATTAATGTGCAAAAATCACAAGCATTCTTATACACCAGTGACAGTCAAACAGAGAGCCAAATCAGGAATGAACTTCCATTCACAATTGCTTCAAAGAGAATAAAATACCTAGGAATCCAACTTACAAGGGATGTAAAGGACCTCTTCAAGGAGAACTACAAACCACTGCTCAGTGAAATAAAAGAGGACACAAACAAATGGAAGAACATACCATGCTCATGGATAGGAAGAATCAATATCGTGAAAATGGCCATACTGCCCAAGGTAATTTATAGATTCAATGCCATCCCCATCAAGCTACCAATGAGCTTCTTCACAGAATTGGAAAAACTGCTTTAAAGTTCATATGGAACCAAAAAGAGCCCGCATCTCCAAGACAATCCTAAGTCAAAAGAACAAAGCTGGAGGCATCACGCTACCTGACTTCAAACTATACTACAAGGCTACAGTAACCAAAACAGCATGGTACTGGTACCAAAACAGAGATATAGACCAATGGAACAGAACAGAGTCCTCAGAAATAATACCACACATCTACAGCCATCTGATCTTTGACAAACCTGAGAGAAACAAGAAATGGGGAAAGGATTCCCTATTTAATAAATGGTGCTGGGAAAATTGGCTAGCCATAAGTAGAAAGCTGAAACTGGATCCTTTCCTTACTCCTTATACGAAAATTAATTCAAGATGGATTAGAGACTTAAATGTTAGACCTAATACCATAAAAATCCTAGAGGAAAACCTAGGTAGTACCATTCAGGACATAGGCATGGGCAAAGACTTCATGTCTAAAACACCAAAAGCAACGGCAGCAAAAGCCAAAATTGACAAATGGGATCTCATTAAACTAAAGAGCTTCTGCACAGCAAAAGAAACTACCATCAGAGTGAACAGGCAACCTACAGAATGGGAGAAAATTTTTGCAATCTACTCATCTGACAAAGGGCTAATATCCAGAACCTACAAAGAACTCAAACAAATTTACAAGAAAAAACAAACAACCCCATCAAAAAGTGGGCAAAGGATATGAACAGACATTTCTCAAAAGAAGACATTCATACAGCCAACAGACACATGAAAAAATGCTCATCATCACTGGCCATCAGAGAAATGCAAATCAAAACCACAATGAGATACCATCTCACACCAGTTAGAATGGCGATCATTCAAAAGTCAGGAAACAACAGGTGCTGGAGAGGATGTGGAGAAATAGGAACACTTTTACACTGTTGGTGGGATTGTAAACTAGTTCAACCATTATGGAAAACAGTATGGCGATTCCTCAAGGATCTAGAACTAGATGTACCATATGACCCAGCCATCCCATTACTAGGTATATACCCAAAGGATTATAAATTATGCTGCTATAAAGACACATGCACACGTATGTTTATTGCAGCACTATTCTAATAACAAAGACTTGGAATCAACCCAAATGTCCATCAGTGACAGACTGGATTAAGAAAATGTGGCACATATACACCATGGAATACTATGCAGCCATAAAAAGGATGAGTTTGTGTCCTTTGTAGGGACATGGATGCAGCTGGAAACCATCATTCTTAGCAAACTATCACAAGAACAGAAAACCAAACACGCATGTTCTCACTCATAGGTGGGAACTGAACAATGAGATCACTTGGACTCGGGAAGGGAACATCACACACCGGGGCCTATCATGGGGAGGGGAGGGGAGGGATTGCATTGGGAGTTATACCTTATGTAAATGATGGGTTGATGGGTGCAGCACACCAACATGGCACAAGTATACATATGTAGCAAACCTGCACAT
>JAKFHT010003048.1:0-11988 GCA_023783455.1 Erythrocebus patas | reverse complement strand
ACACAGAGCAGTTTCTCAGAAAGCTTCTTTCCAGTTTTGAAAGGAAGATATTTCCTTTTCACCATAGCCCTCTATGGGGGCCATACTGCCCAAGGTAATTTATAGATTCAATGCCATCCCATCAAGCTACCAATGACTTTCTTCACAGAATTGGAAAAACTGCTTTAAAGTTCATATGGAACCAAAAAGAGCCCGCATCTCCAAGACAATCCTAAGTCAAAAGAACAAAGCTGGAGGCATCACGCTACCTGACTTCAAACTATACTACAAGGCTACAGTAACCAAAACAGCATGGTACTGGTACCAAAACAGAGATATAGACCAATGGAACAGAACAGAGTCCTCAGAAATAATACCACACATCTACAGCCATCTGATCTTTGACAAACCTGAGACAAGAAATGGGGAAAAGTTCCCTATTTAATAAATTGCTAGCCATAAGTAGAAAGCTGAAACTGGATCCTTTCCTTACTCCTTATGAAAATTAATTCAAGATGGATTAGAGACTTAAATGTTAGACCTAATACCATAAAACCTAGAGAAAACCTAGGTAGTACCATTCAGGACATAGGCATGGGCAAGACTTCATGTCTAAAACACCAAAAGCAACAGCAACAAAGCCAAAATTGACAAATGGGATCTCATTAAACTAAAGAGCTTCTGCACAGCAAAGAAACTACCATCAGAGTGAACAGGCAACCTACAGAATGGGAGAAAATTTTGCAATCTACTCATCTGACAAAGGGCTAATATCCAGAACCTACAAAGAACTCAAACAAATTTACAAGAAAAAACAAACAACCCCATCAAAAAGTGGGCAAAGGATATGAACAGACATTTCTCAAAGAAGACATTCATACAGCCAACAGACACATGAAAAAATGCTCATCATCACTGGCCATCAGAAATGCAAATCAAAACCACAATGAGATACCATCTCACACCAGTTAGAATGGCAATCATTAAAAGTCAGGAAACAACAGGTGCTGGAGGATGTGGAGAAATAGGAACACTTTTACACTGTTGGTGGGATTGTAAACTAGTTCAACCATTATGGAAAACAGTATGGCGATTCCTCAAGGATCTAGAACTAGATGTACCATATGACCCATCCCATTACTGGGTATATACCCAAGGATTATAAATCATGCTGCTATAAAGACACATGCACGTATGTTTATTGCAGCACTATTCACAATAACAAAGACTTGGAATCAACCCAAATGTCCATCAGTGACAGACTGGATTAAGAAAATGTGGCACATATACACCATGGAATACTATGCAGCCATAAAAAGGATGAGTTTGTGTCCTTTGTAGGGACATGGATGCAGCTGGAAACCATCATTCTTAGCAAACTATCACAAGAACAGAAAACCAAACACACATGTTCTCACTCATAGGTGGGAACTGAACAATGAGATCACTTGGACTCGGGAAGGGAACATCACACACGGGGCCTATCATGGGAGGGGAGGAGGGATTGCATTGGGAGTTATACCTGATGTAAATGAAGTTGATGGGTGCAGCACACCAACATGGCACAAGTATACATATGTAACAAACCTGCACGTTATGCACATGTACCCTAGAACTTAAAGTATAATAAAAAAATAAATAAAAAAAAATAAATTATTCCTTTCATGTATTAACTATAATCACTTACAATTTGAATACAGTGAGCTATGATCATTATAGAATTGATACAGATGCTATCTCTTAAAGAAAAAAAATTCTGGTACCAAAATTTCTAGTTTTTTATATAACAAACCTAATATTTTTCATTCTTATCAATACAATGATAAATACAAATACTAAGAATAATAAACTACATAAGCTAACCATAATCTATTCACTAACAATATACTAAGTTAAACTTTTCAAGGAGATTTTTAACAAATTATGAAAAATTCAATTCACTTATCTTAATCACTGCCTGTGATAAATAAAAGAAATAACTAAGGAATGTGAATTTTCAACACATAGAATTATTTAACAATTTATTGGTTTAAAGTAAAAATTTCTCATTCTCAGCATCTTCAGCTAAAACTTTTTTGTAAGAATCTTGCTCTGATATAGCTGGAGTGCAGTGTGATTTGTCACAAATATTTTCATTTTTCAGCCTCACTTAGCTATTACAGGCATACATCAATGTTGTATTTTTAGTAATCTTTTGATATTATTCAGGCTGGTCTAATCCTGACAGTGATGAGTCAAAGTGCTATTACTTGAGCCATTTTAAAAAAAATTCTTAAGTAAATACTCTAAAAGATCAAATAGGATGTGACTAGTATAAAGACTACAAATTAAACAAATGTCTATAATTTGCAAATCACAAAATTTAAAAGGACTTCAGATTTTCTCTTATGTTTCTGAGAATTAAGACATTGTTAAAAGATTAGTAATAAAATTTATCTTGAGAATAATTGTGAATGTGGCTTTTGTTTAAAATGGATTAATTTGATAAAGACTTTAAAATTCAGTTACTCAAAACAGAAAAGTTCAAAATGCAATGTTTTGGTCAAAAACAGAAATCTCTCTTAAAAGCAGAACAGGTGCAACTTGCTCAATCACTATAACAGACAAACACAGATTCAGGAGCTCAGATTAAAAGAGCAATAACTGAATCAAAAATAAACAGTAATGTAAAGAACTAATAATTTCTTTTGTTCCTGTTGACTTAAATAAGAATAGATACATGTTTTGTTGATTTTCTAATGCTATGAATCAGTCATCTATGGAAAATAAGATGTCTCATTAGATATTTAAAATAATACTGACTGATATCCAGAGCCAGGATCATCTCTAGATTTTCATTTCTGATGAATCACAAAACAGACTTCAATAGGAATAATTATGAGTCTTTAATGTATTAAATTTATTTTACTGATATGAGAATATGTAGAATGACATTCTAGACTTCTGTTAGCATTGTGGCTTCTGTTTTCAACTTTTTGCATTCTAAAATTCAGGATAGACTAAAAATCACAGAAACCACACAGAAGAATACATAGATAAATTCTGAATTCATAATGTTAAACTGTCTTTGTTGTTCCAGCTAAAGAATCAGCTAATGTGATCTATGACCTCAGAAAAAGAACAGAGTAAATTTACAAGTCTGAGAATAAATATGTGAAATAAATGGACAGTTGTTTCAAGTCATAATTTTATTTTATACAGAAAAACATAAGAAAAATGATGAATTTTCATGTTAATTACAATTACAATCTAAAGATTGTTTTCTGTGTTTATCATCTGGTATTCAAACAGCTTTTATAACAAAAATATTGAGAATTTTATTTTACAGTTCTCTAAGTCAATATTAAATCAACAATGTTTGGTTTCTTTGTCAGCTCTGATGTTTTCTTTTCTTTCTTTCTGAGATATCTCATGTTACTATCATTGTAATCTAGATGAAATCTGTTAATTGCTATTTTGTTAGCCTAAAGTAGCTGATACATAACATATGGCTAATTTCTGTATTAGTAGAGACATTTCATGTTCACTATTAATCCTATGATCTGTATTTCTAAAGTGCTATTACAAGTGTGAGAATAAATTGATGTCTTTCATAAATAATATCATGAGATAGGCTGGGATCTAATGTAATCTCAGCATTTTAAACAATCAAATCAGGAGTTCAAGAAAGAATTAAAGTCTCTACTAAAAAATAAAAATTAGCCATATTTATGTAGTATAAATGAGACAGAAAGAATATTGAAGAAGATCAGTGAGAAGATCTCCATAAACAGACTCTGTCTCAAAAAAAGAAAAAATGAGATATGTTCATCTGATAATAAGCATTGAAAATATTCTAAATAACATTATAAATTAAATATAATTTAACAGTTGGATAAATTCATTTTATTCTTTCTTACTTTTTGTAGTAACATTATTCTTCTGTTTTAGATGAAATCTTATTTCATATTCTGTTAATTTTTAGAATATGATGTAGATATTATCTTTAGATTATCTAATAGGAAATGACTAATATTTCTAATGGTTTGTTAATCAATGGAATATAAAATTATACATGCTGTGGTCTTGATCACTTATTTAAGACTCTAATAATCTTATTAATTATTTGTTTCTTCTTGTTTATAATTATGATGTTTTATCTGTCACTCTTATGGCTGTATCAGGATTGAATAGTTAGACATTAATTTTTAATTTAAGAATAATCTACAACATGTCTACATTGTGGAACATTAAATGATGTGGATCCTCATTCATAAACACTTATTTTACAAACATGTTCCAGAATTAAAAATAAATATCCTTTGACTTTCCAATAACTCCTGTATGTACATTCTCATAAAAAAAGCAAACAAAATTTCCTCTTTGATATTCAATATTACATAAAGTATAATCTTTCAGTAAATTCTATAAAAGAAGCAGATCCTACACAAAATTTTAGCTGCTCCTTGAAGAATGATTCTAACAAATTAATACAACATTCCACAGAAATAGCATAAGAAATATACCCATACATGAATCATAAAAAATATCTTTCTTATCTGCAGAAAATCTCAAAACATTCTAAAATGCTCAGATAATATACAAAAGTTTTGATTTAATGTGGCTCATGCCTGTAATCTACAGCACTATCATTATCTAATAAGTTAGACCAGCCTAACATGAAAGTTCTACTGAAAATACAAAATTAGCCATATACATGAGCTTAGTATTACCAAGAATTTGAAAGGATATTCAGTGACTTTGAGACTATCTAAAAAAGAGAAAAAGAAATTCAAGAACTTTATAGTATGCATTTCCACAATTGAAAGTTGAAAATAACAGAACTGAATGAATAAAAATATAAATGGTGTATACTTATGTACACAAAAACAAATATTAAAAAATTGTAAAAGCCTATGTATCATCATGAAATTTGACTTTATTCAATAGCTATAGGAAATCAAAAATTTGACAGAGTAATTATAAGATCTATGTCTAAGCTGTATCTACAACCAGATTATAAATTATCTAAACATATTATACAATTTCCTTCTAAATAAAACAAACTGAATCTAAAAAAATTACTTTAATATAACATCACAATATGTTATTCATGTACTCAGATTACATAATAACTTCATTCTTAAGATCAATCATTTTTATTTTATTTTGGACATGCTAATATTAAATAAGATCATCAAAAAGATTTCTTTCATCCTTTTCTTGTATAAAATATGGACTAGATTTAACATATAATGAAAAATAATTTTTTTTTGAATTTGTCTTAGTTTTTCTCCTATTCTTCATGAAGGTCCTATTTGTCAGATACTGATCAGAACTATTTTCATTTAACACTGAATGAGACATGGTATCATGCAGTGAAATTCTAACAATAAGGAACAAAAAAAACATGCATTTCACTTCTTTTTCTTTTATAATAGTGTTATAATACAAAATAATCACTGAGACAATAATGGAATAAACATATATAGAATTGACAGAAATTCTACTCTAAAACATAAGATAGTATTGTTCTATCTACCATGACTTCTTTCATCAAGAAACAATGCTATTCTTTTTAAAGAATCTCAACAAAAAAGATGTCAACTGGAAAAACAATCATTTCTGGACTTCCTTTTAATTTCATTTTTCTTTGAGATTCTCACTCTGTAGGAATAAATGGATTAGCTCACTGCAATTGTTTCAAAGATTATTTCATTAAGTATTGATGAGAAAAATAGCTAATTTTGTATTTTAGTAGACAATTTCACTAGAACTTGAGCTCAAAATTCAGTTATCTGGGACTAATTACAGTAATTTAAAAATTTGTTTTAATCAAGAACTTGAGAAAAGTTCAAATTTGTCTTTATCTTTGTGAACAGAAAATTCTATTCTGCATGCTTTCAAAAACAGACAAATAAAGGTTTTATCATGTTCTTCAAAAAGTGCATTGTCATTATTAGAATGAAATTAAATCATTTAAATTCATTTTGAAAAAATATTCTCACTTGTAATACCATAATTTAAATATTCACCTGATCAGAATTAGACCAGAAAAGAAACATGGTGAAATGTCTCTTACAAAATTCTAAATATTTCCTGTATCCCAGCTGCTTACTAAACAGGAGAATGCTTAACTATATTTTGCAGTGAGCTAGATACTGAACTCCAGCCTTACAGATGTTCAAATCAATAAATAAATAAATAATGTAAATAAATAAAATTTTGTTAATTAATTAAATTTTTAATTGAGTCAGTTTAATGGTCAAAATCTTATATAAATTCAACAAAAATCTTGTAATATTTTTTAAGATTCAAATATAAATGATTCATTGTTATACAATGAATATTTTTCATGAATAAAAGCTAAAAATATTAGAAATGCTACATATTCTCATCACAATACAGTCTCTGAAATAATTGTCAATCAATCAAGAAATTTAATGATCAATGGTTTGTGTTTGTTTATAGATGAAACAATTGAAATTCACACTAATGTTTAATTAAATAAAGTCATAAATAGAATTTGTTTATATTTCTGTAGAATTTAAAAAATAGATGGAATTGTGGGCGAACAAGATGGCGAATAGGAACAGCTCAGTCTCCAACTCCCAGCGAGCGACACAGAAGACAGTGATTTCTGCATTTTCAACTGAGGTACTGGGTTCATCTCACTGGGGAGTGCCAGGCGATCGGTGCTGGTCAGCTGCTGCAGCCCGACCAGCGAGAGCTGAAGCAGGGCGAGGCATTGCCTCACCTGGAAGCGCAAGGGGAAGGAATCCCTTTTTCCTAGCCAGGGGAACTGAGACACACAACACCTGGAAAATCGGGTAACTCCCACCCCAAAACTGCGCTTTAAGCAAACAGGCACACCAGGAGATCATATCCACACACCTGGCGGGAGGGTCCCACACCCAGAGCCTCCCTCATTGCTAGCACAGCAGTCTGTGATCTACCGGCAAGGCAGCAGCGAGGCTGGGGAGGCGCCCGCCATTGCTGAGGCTTAAGTAGGTAAACAAAGCTGCTGGGAAGCTCGAACTGGGTGGAGCTCACAGCAGCTCAAGGAAACCTGCCTGTCTCTGTAGACTCCACCTCTGGGGACAGGGCACAGTAAATAATAACAAACGCAGCAGCTCTGCAGGCATAAACGACTCTGTCTGACAGCTTTGAAGAGGCAGTGGATCTCCCAACACGGAGGTTGAGATCTGAGAAGGGACAGACTCCCTGCTCAAGTGGGTCCCTGACCCTGAGTAGCCTAACTGGGAGACATCCCCATTAGGGGCAGTCTGACACCCACACCTCACAGGGTGGAGTACACCCCTGAGAGGAAGCTTCCAAAGCAAGAATCAGACAGGTACACTCGCTGTTCAGAAATATTCTATCTTCTGCAGCCTCTGCTGCTGATACCCAGGCAAACAGGGTCTGGAGTGGACCTCAAGCAATCTCCTACAGCTACAACCTACAGCTGAGGATCCTGACTGTTAGAAGGAAAGGATTGATCCATGGCCATTCCTACCAGGATCACATTGCCAAAAAGCCCCACGGTTTGATCATTTATCATCCAAGATATGCAAGGCATCTCTCTTTCAACTGACCTTCAGAAATTTCCAACTTCTAGTAAGTTAGCCATCCAGGTTCTTCACAAAAAGGTGTGAAGTTCATAACTTTGACATGCAGGCCTAAGATTTTATAGCTAGGTAATGGAGGCTGACATCCAGGTGATATTCATGAGACCATTTTAAGGTGTACATGTTACGAGAATCCATTTTACGCGATAATTTTTTGATCAATTTGACAAAATGCATTTTTCTAAAGGAATCAGCTTGACCATGAAATTACTTTGTATGCAAGCACTCTTGGCCAACCTCAGTAGCCTCTTTACAGTTTCATTAGGGAACCTGGTCAGCCTACAGAATAGCCTATAAAGGTGGTTCTCAAAAAAACACTATGACTTGGACACTCCCAAAATAAACAAATGCCCGAAACGCATCCACCAAAAAATTGTCACTTTAACATGAGAGGAAGCCCAAATTTTTTTCAGATAACAAGACTTTCGTTAGGTAAAACCAAATCTTAACTAAGTTCTTCCCAGTCCTCTGCCCGATTAGATTTTTTGCCGACTTAAATAGTTTCGCAAACAATCCATAAACCCCTTTCGAATAAGGGCATAAATAGCTATGGTATTCCACCAACTAGTTACACATTCGAGTGAGGATTTTCATGCAGCGTACACACAACCCTTCGTAGATTTTGTTTAGCCTACAAAACAGTCTAGAGTCTGCAAGAGATAGTTATGACTACTAAACTTAGTTGACGCTATCTGAGGAGCTGTATTTCTTTTAAGATAGAAAAACTGTTCGAGCAGGATTGCCTGAATGAAGCATACGTACTTCGGAGGAATTTCCGGATCTTAATCGGACACAATCACTACTTATTGGCTTCACTATTAGCGTCATTTTGTTAATAGGACTGCCTCATTATCTTGAACTACCCCTAATAACTTAAACCCTTTTATCCGAATTAATTTTAAGTGAGATTGAACAAACGGGATATTCTTCAACTGTTTAATATAGATTTTCTCCAAGACCGTGAGCCTCACCAAAGAGTGTCTGCTAACCTTCCCAGAGCTCACAATTAGCCCCATAAACTTCTTCAAAGATATAATTAGTCTTCATTTGAAGCACCGTGATACCATTTTAGTTCTTTCTAGGTGCAGATAAAGTACTTGCAGATTCTCCGTCTTGAACGTAACCGCCATAAAAAATGGGCCCCGACTGCCTGTGCTTACTGGTCGCCTGATGTGACGGGATAAGATCACCAGATGGAACGAGGTCTATGTTTCAGTACTACAAGACGAGATTATTCTCCTTATGGTACTTTTCTTTTATCAGCCCCAGCGTCCCAGGTTCCCTTTTCTGAAAAAGCTGCAACGTTTTATAAATTACTCCTTCCAAAATAAGGACATGCCACAGTTCTTGGAGCAATAGTAACTGTAACATAAGTTATCGGTCATAGTTTGGCCAATTTGAGTCACCGGTATACATAAAATAACTTCATGGATCAAATATGGTACACTTTTTTGCATTCCTTCTAATGACTACGTGCCAACATGGATCGGACTATATGAAGGACCATTCTCGACAGGGTATGCCTAACATTTAGAATACATAAAATATCACTTGACCAGCCTTACGTATATGCGAACAAAATAAATTTTCTTTGGAGCTGTGGACTCAAGCGTTGTTAGTCACATGCTGGACTGTCACTAGCTCAAACCAGATGCCTGAGGACTGAAATAAGAAAAGTGGAGACTGGGTAGACTGTCAAAATGATCATTCAGGAACGGTCTAATGGGTCAGCGATATTCAGCTACAATACTGTTTCGTCATCACCCGGGCTCACCTTCTAAAATCACAGAAAAGTTTTCAGCAAATTCCTTGTCACCAAAAGGGTACCCAATACATTTGGGTAAAAATACAGCCCATATAGTATAATTCCATAATTTATTTTCATTAGAAGCAGATCCCAAAGGAAAACTATAAAAAGTGACTCTAAGTCACATGTGCGCCACATCCTAAAGAGTATGGCAGCTGACACTTAGATTGAGACCATTCTAGAAAAGGCTAGTGCAGGTGCCACTAGCCCAGAGATCCGTAGTGAAGTGAAAGACTACAAAAAGAAACATCCTGTTGTTTTGACTTCCAAGCTAAATCTTTTTATGCTTAAATCAGTATGCAGATCCCTATTAGACCAGAAAGTCTGCAGGTCCAAGACAAGAAAGTTGGATTAAGAGAAGACAAAAAAATGCTCTGATTCCCAGGAATTAAACAAATCAGGCACCCTAGGATTTACCATGGGGACCAGCAAGGTATCCTTGAAAGTGGCAAGAAAAGCAGTTACAGACCATTTTATAGCCAGCGTGAGGAAGTAAGGACTTGGCACGCCTTAGCAGCTGGGTATTTTCTCATAGTTTGATAACGAAAGGCATGATTCACAAAGTGAATAATCGCTTTTCGTAGCAAAAGAAAACTTGTTTTAATATCTTCAATACAAGTGAAGGCCATACCCGTGACCATTTAATGGTCACATGGGGAATTTCGACCGAGTCGACCCATAATAAGAGTAACCTTCTGTGAAGCCAGGTGCTACGTGATGCAAGACTGCTGCCTTCAATTAATGAAGCTAAAAACAAAAGGGGGATCTTAATCTTACGGGCACGAAGATAGAGTAGTCCCATCAGACTAACAGATCTCTCGGCAGAAACTCTTCAAGCCAGAAGAGAGTGGGGCCAATATTCAACATTCTTAAAGAAAGAATTTTAAACCCAGGATTTTATATCCAGCCAAACTAAGTTTCATAAGTGAAGGAGAAATAAAATCCTTTACAGATAAGCAAATGCTTAGAGATTTTGTCACCACTAGGCCTGCCTTACAAGAGACCCTGAAGGAAGCACTAAACATGGAAAGGAACAACGGTACCAGCCATTGCAAAAACATGCCAAAATGTAAAGACCATCAAGGCTAGGAAGAAACTGCATCAACTAACGAGCAAAATAACCAGTTAATATCATAATGGCAGGATCAAGTTCACACATAACAATCTTAACCTTAAATGTAAATGGACTAAATGCTCCAATTAAAAGACACAGACTGGCAAACTGGATAAAGAGTCAAGACCCATCAGTCTGCTGTATTCAGGAGTCCCATCTCACGTGCAGAGACATACATAGGCTCAAAATAAAGGGATGGAGGAAGATTTACCAAGCAAATGGAGAACAAAAAAAAGCGGGGTTGCAATACTAGTCTCTGATAAAACAGACTTTAAACCATCAAAGATCAAAAGAGACAAAGAAGGCCATTACATAATGGTAAAGGGATCAATTCAACAGGAAGAGCTAACTATCCTAAATATATATGCACCCAATACAGGAGCACCCAGATTCATAAAGCAAGTCCTTAGAGACTTACAAAGAGACTTAGACTCCCATACAATAATAATGGGAGACTTCAACACTCCACTGTCAACATTAGACAGATCAACGAGACAGAAAGTTAACAAGGATATCCAGGAATTGAACTCATCTCTGCAGCAAGCAGACCTAATAGAACATCTATAGAACTCTCCACCCCAAATCAACAGAATATACATTCTTCTCAGCACCACATCGTACTTACTCCAAAATTGACCACGTAATTGGAAGTAAAGCACTCCTCAGCAAATGTACAAGAACAGAAATTATAACAAACTGTCTCTCAGACCACAGTGCAATCAAATTAGAACTCAGGACTAAGAAACTCAATCAAAACCGCTCAACTACATGGAAACTGAACAACCTGCTCCTGAATGACTACTGGGTACATAATAACGAAATGAAGGCAGAAATAAAGATGTTCTTTGAAACCAATGAGAACAAAGATACAACATACCAGAATCTCTGGGACACATTTAAAGCAGTGTGTAGAGGGAAATTTATAGCACTAAATGCCCACAAGAGAAAGCAGGAAAGATCTAAAATTGACACTCTAACATCACAATTAAAAGAACTAGAAGCAAGAGCAAACACATTCGAAAGCTAGCAGAAGGCAAGAAATAACTAAGATCAGAGCAGAACTGAAGGAGATAGAGACACAAAAACCCTCCAAAAATCAATGAATCCAGGAGTTGGTTTTTGAAAGATCAACAAAATTGACAGACCACTAGCAAGACTAATAAAGAAGAAAAGAAGAAGAATCAAATCGGCGCAATTAAAATGATAAAGGGATATCACCACCGACCCACAGAAATACAAACTACCATCAGAGAATACTATAAACACCTCTACGCAAATAAACTGGAAAATCTAGAAGAAATGGATAATTTCTGGACACTTACACTCTTCCAAGACTAAACCAGGAAGAAGTTGAATCCTGAATAGACCAATAGTAGGCTCTGAAATTGAGGCAATAATTAATAGCCTACCAACCAAAAAGTCCAGGACCAGATGGATTCACAGCTGAATTCTACCAGAGGTACAAGGAGGAGCTGGTACCA
>JAKFHT010003047.1:0-11990 GCA_023783455.1 Erythrocebus patas | reverse complement strand
TGAGGATATTTCATTTTTCACCATAGTCTAAACTCAATACCCTGGGTAGCTTTTTCTCAAGGATGCAATCCTATGAGAAAGAAAAGGTAACTCTTTGAGTGAATGCACATCACAAAGCAGTTTCTCAGAAAGCTTCTTCCAGTTTTTATCTGAAGATATTTCCATTTCATAAGTCAATGCTCCAAATATTCCCTTCAGATGAAAAAAACAGTTTAGAAACTCAATAGAAATGAGAAGAACTGTGTGAGATGAACATACACAGAGCAGTTTCACAGAAAGTTTCTTCCAGTTTTTGTCTGAGATATTTCTTTCACCATATTCAAAAGAATGCCAAATATCCTTCAGATTCCAAAGGGATTTCCCAATCCAAAAGGGTTTAACTCTGAGTGGAATGCACTCATCACAAAACATTTCCAGAAAGCTTCCAGTTTTTATCTGAAGATATTTTTTCACCATAAGCCTCAAAGCGCCTTAATATCCCTTCACTAACTAAAACAGTGTTAGATACTGTTCAATGAAAGAAGAAGTTTAACTGTGACTGGAATTCAGTGACACAGAGCAGTTTCACAGAAAATTTCCTTCTTTTTTATCTGAGGGTATTTCTTCAGCATATCTTAAAGTGTTAATTCAAAAATAAGAGCGCATCTCCCCGCAAAGGAGCGCAGCTCATCGCCAGCAACGGATCAAAGCTGGACGGAGAATGACTTCGACGAGATGAGAGAAGAAGGCTTCAGTCCATCAAATTTCTCAGAGCTAAAGGAGGAATTACGCACTCCAGCAAAGAAACTAAAAATCTTGAAAAAAGTGGAAGAATTGATGGCTAGAGTAATTAATGCAGAGAAGCTCACAAACGAAATGAAAGAGACGAAAACCATGGCACGAGAAATACGTGACAAATGCACAAGCTTCAGTAACCGACTCGATCAACTGGAAGAAAGAATGTCAGCGATGGAGGATCAAATGAATGAAATGAAGCAGAAGAGAAACCAAAAGAAAAAGAAGAAAAGAAATGAACAAAGCCTGCAAGAAGTATGGGATTATGTAAAAGACCAAATCTACGCCTGATTGGGGTGCCTGAAAGTGAGGGGAAAATGGAACCAAGTTGGAAAACACTCTTCAGGATATCATCCAGGAGAACTTCCCAACCTAGTAGGGCAGGCCAACATTCAAATCCAGGAAATACAGAGAACGCCACAAAGATACTCCTCGAGAAGAGCAACCCAAGACACATAATTGCCAGATTCACCAAAGTTGAAATGAAGGAAAAATCTTAAGGGCAGCCAGAGAGAAAGGTCGGGTTACCCACAAAGGGAAGCCCATCAGACTAACAGCAGATCTCTCGGCAGAAACTCTTCAAGCCAGAAGAGAGTGGGGCCAATATTCAACATTCTTAAAGAAAAGAATTTTAAACCCAGGATTTTATATCCAGCCAAACTAAGTTTCATAAGTGAAGGAGAAATAAAACTTTTACAGATAAGCAAATGCTTAGGATTTTGTCACCACTAGGCCTGCCTTACAAGAGACCCTGAAGGAAGCACTAAACATGGAAAGGAACAACCGGTACCAGCCATTGCAAAAACATGCCAAAATGTAAAGACCATCAAGGCTAGGAAGAAACTGCATCAACTAACGAGCAAAATAACCAGTTAATATCATAATGGCAGGATCAAGTTCATAACAATCTTAACCTTAAATGTAAATGGACTAAATGCTCCAATTAAAAGACACAGACTGGCAAACTGGATAAAGAGTCAAGACCCATCAGTCTGCTGTATTCAGGAGACCCATCTCACGCAGAGACATACATAGGCTCAAAATAAAGGGATGGAGGAAGATTTACCAAGCAAATGGAGAACAAAAAAGGGGTTGCAATACTAGTCTCTGATAAAACAGACTTTAAACCATCAAAGATCAAAAGAGACAAAGAAGGCCATTACATAATGGTAAAGGGATCAATTCAACAGGAAGAGCTAACTATCCTAAATATATATGCACCCAATACAGGAGCACCCAGATTCATAAAGCAAGTCCTTAGAGACTTACAAAGAGACTTAGACTCCCATACAATAATAATGGGAGACTTCAACACTCCACTGTCAACATTAGACAGATCAACGAGACAGAAAGTTAACAAGGATATCCAGGAATTGAACTCATCTCTGCAGCAAGCAGACCTAATAGACATCTATAGAACTCTCCACCCCAAATCAACAGAATATACATTCTTCTCAGCACCACATCGCATTTACTCCAAAATTGACCACGAATTGGAAGTAAAGCACTCTCAGCAAATGTACAAGAACAGAAATTATAACAAACTGTCTCTCAGACCACAGTGCAATCAAATAAGAACACTAGTAAAAAGTAACTACATAGGTAATTTTGAAAGGCGATCAATGTAATCTTTATAGCTCCTTTCTCCTGTTTTGAAAAACAACTACATAAAGCAGTCATCAAAAATCTGGCTTGGGGCACAAAATGTATAAAGATATAATTTTTATGACAATAGCTACAAATGTAAAAATGGATCTATGTAGGGGCAAAGTTTTTTTACCTGGGTTGAAATTAAGTTGGTATTAATCTGAACTAGACTGTTAGAAATTGAAATGTTAATTGTAATCCCCATGGCAACTGCTAAGAAAATAACTCAAATGATTAATGACAAAGGAATTACAATTGTACACTAGGAAATATTTGTTTAACAATAAAGAAGGCAGTAATAGAGAAATAGAGGAATAAAATAACATTAGACATATAGAAAACAAATATTAAAAAGACAAATGTAAATCAATTTATTGGTAATTACATTAAACATAAGTGGATAAAATGCAATCAAAAGGCAGATGGACAGGATGTATAAAAATGATCCAACTATATGCTGTCTACAAGACAAACATGTTAGATTCAAAGACACAAATAAATTGAAAGCAAGAGAATAGTAAAGAAGAAAGTTTGAGGGGGCGGAGCAAGATGGCCGAATAGGAACAGCTCCAGTCTCCAACTCCCAGCGTGAGCTACACAGAAGACTGTGATTTCTGCATTTTCAACTGAGGTACTGGGTTTATCTCACTGGGGTGCCAGACGATCGGTGCTGGTCAGCTGCTGCAGCCCGACCAGCTTAGAGTTGAAGCAGGGCGAGGCATTGCCTCACCTGGAAAGCGCAGGGAAGGGAATCCTTTTCCTAGCCAGGGAACTGAGACACACACACCTGGAAAATCGGGTAACTCCCACCCCAAAACTGCGCTAACCAAACAGGCACACCAGGAGATCATATCCCACACCTGGCCGGGAGGGTCCCACACCACGGAGCCTCCCTCATTGCTAGCACAGCAGTCTGTGATCTACCGGCAAGGCAGCAGCGAGGCTGGGGAGGCGCCACCATTGCTGAGGCTTAAGTAGAAACAAAGCTGCTGGGAAGCTCGAACTGGGTGGAGCTCACAGTAGCTCAAGGAAACCTGCCTGTCTCTGTAGACTCCACCTCTGGGGACAGGGCACAGTAAATAATAACAAACGCAGCAGCTCTGCAGACGAGACGACTCTGTCTGACAGCTTTGAAGAGAGCAGTGGATCTCCCAACACGGAGGTTGAGATCTGAGAAGAGACAGACGCCCTGCTCAAGTGGGTCCCTGACCCTGAGTAGCCTAACTGGGAGACATCCCCACCACGGGGCAGTCTGACACCCCACACACCTACAGGGGTGGAGTACACCCCTGAGAGGAAGCTTCCAAAGCAAGAATCAGACAGGTACACTCGCTGTTCAGAAATATTCTATCTTCTGCAGCCTCTGCTGCTGATACCCAGGCAAACAGGGTCTGGAGTGGACCTCAAGCAAGCAATTCCTACAGCTACAACCTACAGCTGAGGATCCTGACTGTTAGAAGGAAAGCTATCAAACAGGAAGGACACCTACACCAAAACCCCATCAGTACATCACCATCATCAAAGACCAGAGGCAGATAAAACCACAAAGATGGGGAAAAGCAGGCAGAAAAGCTGGGAATTCAAAAAATAAGAGCGCATCTCCCCGCAAAGGAGCGAGCTCATCGCCAGCAACGGATCAAAGCTGGACGGAGAATGACTTCGACGAGATGAGAGAAGAAGGCTTCAGTCCATCAAATTTCTCAGAGCTAAAGGAGGAATTACGCACTCCAGCGCAAAGAAACTAAAAATCTTGAAAAAAGTGGAAGAATTGATGGCTAGAGTAATTAATGCAGAGAAGCTCACAAACGAAATGAAAGAGACGAAACCATGGCACGAGAAATACGTGACAAATGCACAAGCTTCAGTAACCTCGATCAACTGGAAGAAAGAATGTCAGCGATGGAGGATCAAATGAATGAAATGAAGCGAGAAGAGAAACCAAAAGAAAAAGAAGAAAAGAAATGAACAAAGCCTGCAAGAAGTATGGGATTATGTAAAAGACCAAATCTACGCCTGATTGGGGTGCCTGAAAGTGAGGGGAAAATGGAACCAAGTTGGAAAACACTCTTCAGGATATCATCCAGGAGAACTTCCCAACCTAGTAGGGCAGGCCAACATTCAAATCCAGGAAATACAGAGAACGCCACAAAGATACTCCTCGAGAAGAGCAACCCAAGACACATAATTGCCAGATTCACCAAAGTTGAAATGAAGGAAAAATCTTAAGGGCAGCCAGAGAGAAAGGTCGGGTTACCCACAAAGGGAAGCCCATCAGACTAACAGCAGATCTCTCGGCAGAAACTCTTCAAGCCAGAAGAGAGTGGGGCCAATATTCAACATTCTTAAAGAAAAGAATTTTAAACCCAGGATTTTATATCCAGCCAAACTAAGTTTCATAAGTGAAGGAGAAATAAATCCTTTACAGATAAGCAAATGCTTAGGATTTTGTCACCACTAGGCCTGCCTTACAAGAGACCCTGAAGGAAGCACTAAACATGGAAAGGAACAACCGTACCAGCCATTGCAAAACATGCCAAAATGTAAAGACCATCAAGGCTAGGAAGAAACTGCATCAACTAACGAGCAAAATAACCAGTTAATATCATAATGGCAGGATCAAGTTCACACATAACAATCTTAACCTTAAATGTAAATGGACTAAATGCTCCAATTAAAAGACACAGACTGGCAAACTGGATAAAGAGTCAAGACCCATCAGTCTGCTGTATTCAGGAGACCCATCTCACGCAGAGACATACATAGGCTCAAAATAAAGGGATGGAGGAAGATTTACCAAGCAAATGGAGAACAAAAAAAGCGGGGTTGCAATACTAGTCTCTGATAAAACAGACTTTAAACCATCAAAGATCAAAAGAGACAAAGAAGGCCATTACATAATGGTAAAGGGATCAATTCAACAGGAAGAGCTAACTATCCTAAATATATATGCACCCAATACAGGAGCACCTAGATTCATAAAGCAAGTCCTTAGAGACTTACAAAGAGACTTAGACTCCCATACAATAATAATGGGAGACTTCAACACTCCACTGTCAACATTAGACAGATCAACGAGACAGAAAGTTAACAAGGATATCCAGGAATTGAACTCATCTCTGCAGCAAGCAGACCTAATAGACATCTATAGAACTCTCCACCCCAAATCAACAGAATATACATTCTTCTCAGCACCACATCACTTACTCCAAAATTGACCACGAATTGGAAGTAAAGCACCTCAGCAAATGTACAAGAACAGAAATTATAACAAACTGTCTCTCAGACCACAGTGCAATCAAATTAGAACTCAGGACTAAGAAACTCAATCAAAACCGCTCAACTACATGGAAACTGAACAACCTGCTCCTGAATGACTACTGGGTACATAACGAAATGAAGGCAGAAATAAAGATGTTCTTTGAAACCAATGAGAACAAAGATACAACATACCAGAATCTCTGGGACACATTTAAAGCAGTGTGTAGAGGGAAATTTATAGCACTAAATGCCCACAAGAGAAAGCAGGAAAGATCTAAAATTGACACTCTAACATCGCAATTAAAAGAACTAGAGAAGCAAGAGCAAACACATTCGAAAGCTAGCAGAAGGCAAGAAATAACTAAGATCAGAGCAGAACTGAAGGAGATAGAGACAAAAAACCCTCCAAAAATCAATGAATCCAGGAGTTGGTTTTTGAAAAGATCAACAAAATTGACAGACCACTAGCAAGACTAATAAAGAAGAAAAGAGAGAAGAATCAAATCGACAATAATTAAAATGATAAAGGGATATCACCACCCCACACAGAAATACAAACTACCATCAGAGAATACTATAAACACCTCTACGCAAATAAACTGGAAAATCTAGAAGAAATGGATAATTTCCTGACACTTACACTCTTCCAAGACTAAACCAGGAAGAAGTTGAATCTGAATAGACCAATAGTAGGCTCTGAAATTGAGGCAATAATTAGCCTACCAACCAAAAAAAGTCCAGGACCAGATGGATTCACAGCTGAATTCTACCAGAGGTACAAGGAGGAGCTGGTACCATTCCTTCTGAAACTATTCCAATCAATAGAAAAAGAGGGAATCCTCCCTAACTCATTTTATGAGGCCAACATCATCCTGATACCAAAGCCTGGCAGAGACACAAACAAAAAAGAGAATTTTAGACCAATATCCCTGATGAACATCGATGCAAAAATCCTCAATAAAATACTGGCAAACCGGATTCAGCAGCACATCAAAAGCTTATCCACCATGATCAAGTGGGCTTCATCCCTGGGATGCAAGGCTGGTTCAACATTCGCAAATCAATAAACATAATCCAGCATATAAACAGAACCAAAGACAAGAACCACATCATTATCTCAATAGATGCAGAAAAGGCTTTTGACAAAATTCAACAGCCCTTCATGCTAAAAACGCTCAATAAATTCGGTATTGATGGAACGACTCAAAATCATAAGAGCTATTTATGACAAACCCACAGCCAATATCATACTGAATGGGCAAAACTGGAAAAATTCCTTTGAAAACTGGCATTAAGACAGGGATGCCCTCTCACCACTCCTATTCAACATAGTGTTGGAAGTTCTGGCTAGGGCAATCAGGCAAGAGAAAGAAATCAAGGGATTCAGTTAGGAAAAGAAGAAGTCAAATTGTCCCTGTTTGCAGATGACATGATTGTATATTTAGAAAACCCCATTGTCTCAGCCCAAAATCTCCTTAAGCTGATAAGCAACTTCAGCAAAGTCTCAGGATACAAAATTAATGTGCAAAAATCACAAGCATTCTTATACACCAGTGACAGTCAAACAGAGAGCCAAATCAGGAATGAACTTCCATTCACAATTGCTTCAAAGAGAATAAAATACCTAGGAATCCAACTTACAAGGGATGTAAAGGACCTCTCAAGGAGAACTACAAACCACTGCTCAGTGAAATAAAAGAGGACACAAACAAATGGAAGAACATACCATGCTCATGGATAGGAAGAATCAATATCGTGAAAATGGCCATACTGCCCAAGGTAATTTATAGATTCAATGCCATCCCCATCAAGCTACCAATGAGCTTCTTCACAGAATTGGAAAAACTGCTTTAAAGTTCATATGGAACCAAAAAGAGCCCGTGATCTCCAAGACAATCCTAAGTCAAAAGAACAAAGCTGGAGGCATCACGCTACCTGACTTCAAACTATACTACAAGGCTACAGTAACCAAAACAGCATGGTACTGGTACCAAAACAGAGATATAGACCAATGGAACAGAACAGAGTCCTCAGAAATAATACCACACATCTACAGCCATCTGATCTTTGACAAACCTGAGAGAAACAAGAAATGGGGAAAGGATTCCTATTTAATAAATGGTGCTGGGAAAATTGGCTAGCCATAAGTAGAAAGCTGAAACTGGATCCTTTCCTTACTCCTTATACGAAAATTAATTCAAGATGGATTAGAGACTTAAATGTTAGACCTAATACCATAAAAATCCTAGAGGAAAACCTAGGTAGTACCATTCAGGACATAGGCATGGGCAAAGACTTCATGTCTAAAACACCAAAAGCAACGGCAGCAAAAGCCAAAATTGACAAATGGGATCTCATTAAACTAAAGAGCTTCTGCACAGCAAAAGAAACTACCATCAGAGTGAACAGGCAACCTACAGAATGGGAGAAAATTTTTGCAATCTACTCATCTGACAAAGGGCTAATATCCAGAACCTACAAAGAACTCAAACAAATTTACAAGAAAACAAACAACCCCATCAAAAGTGGGCAAAGGATATGAACAGACATTTCTCAAAAGAAGACATTCATACAGCCAACAGACACATGAAAAATGCTCATCATCACTGGCCATCAGAGAAATGCAAATCAAAACCACAATGAGATGCCCTCTCTCACCACTCCTATTCAACATAGTGTTGGAAGTTCTGGCTAGGGCAATCAGGCAAGAGAAAGAAATCAAGGGGATTCAGTTAGGAAAAGAAGAAGTCAAATTGTCCCTGTTTGCAGGCGACATGATTGTATATTTAGAAAACCCCATTGTCTCAGCCCAAAATCTCCTTAAGCTGATAAGCAACTTCAGCAAAGTCTCAGGATACAAAATTAATGTGCAAAAATCACAAGCATTCTTATACACCAGTGACAGTCAACACGAGAGCCAAATCAGGAATGAACTTCCATTCACAATTGCTTCAAAGAGAATAAAATACCTAGGAATCCAACTTACAAGGGATGTAAAGGACCTCTTCAAGGAGAACTACAAACCACTGCTCAGTGAAATAAAGAGGACACAAACAAATGGAAGAACATACCATGCTCATGGATAGGAAGAATCAATATCGTGAAAATGGCCATACTGCCCAAGGTAATTTATAGATTCAATGCCATCCCCATCAAGCTACCAATGAGCTTCTTCACAGAATTGGAAAAAACTGCTTTAAAGTTCATATGGAACCAAAAAGAGCCGCATCTCCAAGACAATCCTAAGTCAAAAGAACAAAGCTGGAGGCATCACGCTACCTGACTTCAAACTATACTACAAGGCTACAGTAACCAAAACAGCATGGTACTGGTACCAAAACAGAGATATAGACCAATGGAACAGAACAGAGTCCTCAGAAATAATACCACACATCTACAGCCATCTGATCTTTGACAAACCTGAGAGAAACAAGAAATGGGAAAGGATTCCCTATTTAATAAATGGTGCTGGGAAAATTGGCTAGCCATAAGTAGAAAGCTGAAACTGGATCCTTTCCTTACTCCTTATACGAAAATTAATTCAAGATGGATTAGAGACTTAAATGTTAGACCTAATACCATAAAAATCCTAGAGGAAAACCTAGGTAGTACCATTCAGGACATAGGCATGGGCAAAGACTTCATGTCTAAAACACCAAAACAACGGCAGCAAAAGCCAAAATTGACAAATGGGATCTCATTAAACTAAAGAGCTTCTGCACAGCAAAAGAAACTACCATCAGAGTGAACAGGCAACCTACAGAATGGGAGAAAATTTTTGCAATCTACTCATCTGACAAAGGGCTAATATCCAGAACCTACAAAGAACTCAAACAAATTTACAAGAAAAAAACAAACAACCCCATCAAAAAGTGGGCAAAGGATATGAACAGACATTTCTCAAAGAAGACATTCATACAGCCAACAGACACATGAAAAAATGCTCATCATCACTGGCCATCAGAGAAATGCAAATCAAAACCACAATGAGATACCATCTCACACCAGTTAGAATGGCGATCATTCAAAAGTCAGGAAACAACAGGTGCTGGAGAGGATGTGGAGAAATAGGAACACTTTTACACTGTTGGTGGGATTGTAAACTAGTTCAACCATTATGGAAAACAGTATGGCGATTCCTCAAGGATCTAGAACTAGATGTACCATATGACCCAGCCATCCCATTACTAGGTATATACCCAAAGGATTATAAATTATGCTGCTATAAAGACACATGCACCGTATGTTTATTGCAGCACTATTCTAATAACAAAGACTTGGAATCAACCCAAATGTCCATCAGTGACAGATTGGATTAAGAAAATGTGGCACATATACACCATGGAATACTATGCAGCCATAAAAAGGATGAGTTTGTCCTTTGTAGGGACATGGATGCAGCTGGAAACCATCATTCTTAGCAAACTATCACAAGAACAGAAAACCAAACACCGCATGTTCTCACTCATAGGTGGGAACTGAACAATGAGATCACTTGGACTCGGGAAGGGAACATCACACACTGGGGCCTATCATGGGGAGGGGGAGGGGAGGATTGCATTGGGAGTTATACCTTATGTAAATGACGGGTTGATGGGTGCAGCACACCAACATGGCACAAGTATACATATGTCAAACCTGCACATTGTGCACATGTACCTACAACGAAGTTTAATAATAATAAATAAATTAAAAAAAAAAAAAAAAAAAAAAAAAAAAGAAAAAAAAAAAAGAGAATAGTAAAAAGTATATATCGTGCTAACAGGAACCAAAAAAAAAAAAAAAAAAAAGCTGGAATAGTTATATGAACACCAGACAAAACAGACTTTAAGACAAACTGTTATTAGAGACCAAAAAAAAAAAAAAGTTATAATGAGAAAAGGGTCACTCTATCAAGAAGGTGTAACTATGAACATATATGTGACTTACAATAGAGCCCCAAAATATACAAAGTAAAAATGACAAAACTGAAGGAAAAAATAATTCTTCAGTTATCATTGCAACTATCAACATCCCACTTTTAATAATAGACAGAACAACCAGAGAGATCAACTGGGATAGAAGACTTGAAAAACACTGTAAATCAATTAGATCTAACAGACATCTATAGACTATTCTACCCAACAAGAACGGAATACACATTCTTCTCAAAGGCACAGTGGAACATTCTCCAAGATTATAGATCATCTTAGGCCATAAAACAGGACACAATAAATTTAAAATAACTAAAATTACACAAAGTATGGTCTTGGTTTATACTGAGATGAAATCAGAAATTAATACCAGAAAGGAGTTTGTGAAATTCACAAATATATGTAAATTAAACACACTCCTAAAGAAATCAATTTGTTAAGAAATCACAAGGAAATTTGGGAAACATTTTGAGAGAGAATGAAAATGGAAAAACAACATATGAAAACCTCAGGTACAGCCAGAGTAGTGTAGCAGTACATTTATGGCTTCACTACTGTAATACATTGTGGTACTGACATAAGGATAGCCATATAGATGAATGAAACAGAACTGAAAGTGTGAAATAAATCATTTATGGTCAGTTGATTTTGCCAAAGGTTCTAAGACAGTTCAATGGGAAAAAAGTGTTCTCAAAAATTGGTTCCCAGAGCTATGAATACTAAAACCCCTTAATCATACCATATAAAGGACAAGTTTTAATATATGTGAATTATATCTCAATAAGGAGGATAGTGGGTAGGAAAGATGGAAACACACAACTTTCCAAAAAGCAGTGTATGCTTTGCTATGAAAGGAGAGTTGGTTAGATCTTTCTTTCTCCAACAAGTTCCATGATTTTACTGTGTGTATATACTTTTTAATTTGAAAGTTGAAATCTTTTTATTGTTTTAAAGTGAGATAGCTACTGGCAATATTCTAGGACAACTACCCAGAGTGATTATTACAGAGAAAAAGCTGCTAGTATCAAAGTCTTGTTGCCAAAAGTCATCGTTTAGAAACTGAAATAGTTCTTATTTGTGAGATTAGATGATGTATAGTTGGAGAAGAGAGAATGTGGCAGTGGGATGAACCTATGGAGGTGAGGCTAAATTGATAGGTACTGAGAAGTACTATTGATACTGTTAACTGTGGCTGAAGGAAGAAGGGATTTAAATGGCCAAGATCTCAGGACAGAGCAGCCATCCTTGCCTCATTCAATCTTCAGGGATTTAACACTCAGTCTTTTACCATTAAGTATAATGTTGGCATTAGGTTATTTTTCTAGATGCCCTTATTGAGAAAGTTCACTTCTAGTCTTAGATTGCTGAGAGGCTTTTACTTCTTCTTTTCATTATGAC